>ML812659.1:140988-189770 GCA_009831015.1 Picea engelmannii
GGGGGTGTTGGAGTTACTTTACACACACCTAGGATTTATTTTTCCTAAGGTTTTCCCTTATTTATAGTCATAATTAGTCATTATCCAATCTCCTATATTTTAGGGGAGAATATTCCACCTGGAGAATATTCTCTTTCACTTAACACTTCAGTTTGACTAGTTGAGTTGAGTTTAGATGTTACATTGGTTTTATCACCATGCAACATTGGGATCATCACCATGCTTATTTGACCTTGCCTTGGTATCATCACCAAATTGGTGCATTAGCCTTGATTCCCTGAGTTAACTCCTCACTACTCTTTGTTCAGTCAGTTAACTGAAGACTAGTTGACTAGTTAACTCAACGAGGTGGCAATTCACTCCCGTAACTACCTGAGAGACTAGACTAGGTGGTAGTTCACTCTCGTAATTGTTGGTGTGTGTCTAGATCAATATATACCACCACTATGGCACATTGGTTCTCCTCCAGTGCGCACTCATTGAGTTATACAGAGTATATCATGTGTAAATTATTCATTATTCGTAACGGTTAATGAGAATTCTTTCATTCTTTCTCTCCTTCTTCTTCTTTCTCCAATTCTCTTTGCAAATGTGTGTATTATTGTTTATCTAGATCTATTATGGTAGGTTCAACACATTTACAAAGGAGACACCCTATAGTCACATAACATGAGAAAGAAGTGTTGGAAAAGGAGTTTCCATACTACATGGGATGCTTCTTAGAGAATTATAGGGAAGGGAGGCTTGCTAGATGTTGGCAATGTAAATTTGCATAAAAGGACTTGACCTCTCCTTAGCCCTCCATGATTGTTTTATATCTTCCCAAAGATATTTGGGGAGTTGGATTCCGTTGTGTATGGGAAAGGGTCATTAAGAAACGATCCCACCTGAAAACACATAATTATTTTATTTTTCACAAATTTTGTGGGCATTCGCAGGTTGCGGTGTGGAAAGTCACGGATGTCCGCATTTTTCACTAGGAAAACCTGTGGATATGATCTTAGGGCGTGTTTTTTAAGTGATTTTTGAGAGTTCTTTTTGGGGAAAAGTCTAGAAAGCATTTGGAAAGGGATGGGCCATGTAAAAAATGCATAGGTGTGGCATTTTGTGCTATAACAATGGGGACATGGCTTATGTAGCAAAGTGTCTAGTTGTCACCCAAAAGATTCAAGAAAATCACAAATCTTATTTACATTACATACATGGGATAATTGATAATCATGAGAAGGGTTTTGGGAAAATTCAACCAAGGAAACCACCAGACAAGGGATTTGAGCACATCATAGAGTTGGAGGAGGGAGCCAAACCAGTCATCACTACACCCTACAGGAATAAAAAAATGTTCAAGGATGAAATAGAGAAAGCTATCAAAGTATTATTAGACATGGGAAATATTCAACCTAATTCTAGCCCTTTTGCATCTTCATTTGTATTGGTCAAGAAAAATGATGGTACCATGCACATGTGTATTGACTACAAGGCCTTGAACAAGAAAAACATCAAAAATAGGTATCCCATTTCCAGGATAGATGAGCTATTGGATGAGCTACATGGTGCAGTGTATTTCACCAAGATTGACCTATGCTCTGGATACAATCAAATCGCGATGAGGGAACACGATATACACAAGACAACTTTTAGATGCCACTATGGAACTTATGAATTCCTAGTCTTTCCTTTTGGGTTAATCAATGCGTCAACCACCTTCCAATCTTGCATGAACCATATATTCAACAAACAATTAAGGAAATTTTTGCTAGTTTTCTTTGATGATTTGTTGATATATAGCAAGACAGTGGGAAGATCATCTCAAGCATGTGAATGAGATATTAAGCATTAAGTAAGAACAAGCATTGTATTCCAAAGAGTCCAAATGTGAGTTTAGGATGATTGAAGTTCTATACTTGGGTCACATCATTGGGGCATAGGGGGTGTAAGTTCACCAGGAGAAGATCCAAGTAATATTAGATTGGCCCACAACCAAAACACTTACAAAGCTCAAGGAATTCCTTGGAATTTTCAGCTATTATAGGAGGTTTGTTAAAGGTTTCTCTCAACTATGCACAACATTGATTGATTTGACCAAAAAGGGTTCATTTAAGTGGAGTAATGAAGCATAGTTGACCTTTGAAAAAATGAGAAAGGTAATGAGCACTTTCCAAGTTCTATCTTTACCAATTTTTTCTCAACCATTCATATTAGAGTGTGATGCATAAGGGGAAGGAATTAGAGTCATTCCCATGCAGAATAGGCATACCATTGCATATGAAAGTCGAAAAATAAGAGGTCATGAGCTACTATATAATATTTATTACAAGGAGATGCTAGTTATAATGCATGCTCTAGCCAAATTCAAAAAATACTTGGTGGGAGCAAAATTTGTGTTTAGAACAGATTATAACAGCCTCAAGTACTTCTTAAAGTAGAAGGATCTCAATGAGAGGAAACAAAAGTGGGTGAGTAAGATTAAATATTATAACTTTGACATAGAGTTTTCCAAGGGGAAAAGCAATGTGGTAGCAGATGCCTTATCTAGAAGACCCTCATCTTATTCATGTCATAGATATCAGTTGATTAGAAATTGCATATTTTGGTAGAATATTCAAAAAATAAGTTTGCATGTGAATTGATGGATGATCAAGTACATGATTGTGGATGACATAGTTTCTTATAAGGGAAGAATTTATTTGGTTCATGAATCTAAATTTAAGAAGAAAGTATTGCAATCATTTCATAACTCACCATTAGAAGAGCATCAAGGGTTCCTCAAGGCTTATAGGTAGGTTAGAGAAAGGTTCTCTTGGAAGGGCCTCAAGGAAGATGTTACACGCCACATCAGGGAATGTGCCACATGTCATCAAAATAAAGAAGAACACACCCACCCAACATGTTTATTACAATCTTTTCCCATTCCATAACACAGATGGGAGAGCATATCTATGGATTTTATAACAGGGTTTCCCGAGGCGCAAGGTAAGTATAGCATCTTTGTGGTGGTAGATTGCTTGATCAAGTTCACTCATTTTTTTTCCATATCCATAGAGTTCAACGCATCATAAGTGGAAGATTTATTTTTCAGGGAGATCTTTAGGTTTCATGGGATGCCCAAGACTATTGTGAGTGGCGGGGACAATTGATTCATGAGCACATTTTGGCAGGAACTATTTCGGCTAGTTGGCACAAAGTTGACTTCTAGCACCAACTATCATCCACATACAAATGGCCAAACTAAAATAGTCCAGAAGTGGGTGGAAGGATATCTCCAGAACTATGTATCAGGGAAACAAAGAGAATGGCTCAAGTGGTTACATTTGGGTGGATATTGCTACAACACCACTTACCACATGTCCATTGGTATGTCTCCTTTCAGAGCCCTATATGGTTATTATTATCTCACTTTTGTAGTGATGGTTTTTGGAGACAGTAGAGATATTATGGCTAAGGATTGGATACGGGAAAGTCAAGACATACTTAGGGGGCTCAAAGATCACTTGCAAAGGGACCAAAACCAACATAAATTATATGCAGATAAACACGGAGTGGAGTGCATTTTTGAGGTGGGGGACTTAATCTATCTGAGGCTCCAACCATATAGGAAGACATCTATCAAGAAAAGTGGCATTGAGAATATCAAACCACGCTTTTATGGTCCATACATGGTGAAGAGAAAGGTGGGAGCAATTGCATATGAGATAGAGTTTCCATAGGGGAGAAAACTTCATAATGTCTTCCATGTATCATGCCTTAAAAGAGCATTGATACATCATATTGTTACTAATGAGGAGTTACCATTGGTAGATGAGGAAGGGAAATTGATATTGATACCAAAAGAGATCTTGGAGGTGATGGAGAAAAATCGAAGGAACAAGAATATCAAGGAATACCTGATTAAATGGAAAAACAAATTGGTAGAGGATGCCACTTGGGAAGGTGAACAGGTTGTACAACATTCAGATTCATAATTGCTTTTGGGAAAACAACTTCTAGTAGGGGAGACTGTAATATCCCCTTCCAAGTGACAAGGATATTGGGAGACTTAGGAGTCTAGTTTTTCCCCTAGACTATAGTCCCACTGAAAAGGGAACTAAGGAGCTAAATGGTCACTAAGGTGTTAAATTTATATTATTAAAGTGACTTTGGCTAAAAAGAAAATAAAGGCTAATTGGCTAAGATACGAAAAATAAAGTAATAGACCTTAGAATCCAATTAAATAATTTAAGTGAAAATTAGAAGTTGGAGTAGAAAAGGAGAGGAGGGTGCTTCACTCCTCATTCTTGTCATTTCTCACTTTGCATCTTTGAGCTATGTAGCTTAGTCGTTTTGAGGGTTTTGAGTAAACAAACCCTAGAGATAAACAAGGAGGTGAAATGTTCCTTTGTTCTTGATCCAAGAATGGCCAAGGTGGTGAAAGATTCCACCCTCACCATTATATTCAGTTTCATAAGTGGTTTGTTGAGGTAAGGGTGCAAATCTGGAGTTTTCTGCAGGATTGGGGCGCACTGTTGAAGGAAGAGGAGTTCAATTTGGTTAGGGGGTTGGGGATCTAAAGTAAAACTTGATATAGAGGAATTGGACACCACTAGAGCACCTTTTCTCATCAGTTATTGAGGGCTTATTCTGGCATATTTATTATTTTCTCAAGCTGAGCGAATTTATGAAGGATGGTGCACTGGTTCTTAGAGATTCAGAGTTTTGGAGGGTCAAATCTACATCTACAACTGAGGAATATCATCATATGATATTATAGTCTCCAAATATATAGGTTTGTAGCATTTTTCAGGAGTTTGGAGGCCAGATATAGCAGGGCCAAATTTACTATGGTATTTCCAACCAAATAGGGGCGCAACTCAGCTAGAGCATTCATCCAGTAGATTGAAGGGAAAGAAATTGATCTTTTGATCTTGTCAGACTCTGCATGCATCCATTGGAGGTCTAGGAGGATCCATATCTCTCTATTGCATTGTATTTTGGAGGTGTCTTTAGCCACAACTTCCATATTTTCCATATCTTTTCCAGATCTGTATATCTCTTGTATTGAGGTCAACTTATATATTAAATAAAGTTTAGATCTAAAGTTTTGTGGTTATTTCCTTGTGTTATTCTCTTTGTATCTTGTTGTTTATCTATTGTTTCTCCATATCAATAATTTATTTGCTGCAAAACTCTTAAACTCAAACCCAACGCAACTCTGAAAGACAAACTGCAAAATATTTGAAAAAAATACCACAAACAGACAAGTAATAAACCCCAAAGTTCCTAGTAGTTCTACTCGAGAAAATTACACTTGGAGCACATAATACATCAGTGAAATGACCATCATCTCTTTGAACTTGTATGGAACCTACAACACTAAGATATCTATCATCATCAACACATATTTGTTTGGTGTTACATTCATTAAGAATATAAAATATGACTTTATCCTTAGTCATACGATAATAAGCTCCAAAATCAATAAGCCACTCATTAGAAGAAGAAGTAGATGTTACTTTGAAGGAAAAACAAGAAGCAGAAAGAGCATGTCCATGAGAAACAAAGTTAGAAAGAGGGGGATCAATATTGAAGTTGTTCTTCTTCATTGTTGGTTCTAAGGCTTCCATCTTCTAGAAACATTTAGATTCCATATGACCATCTTTCCCCAAAAAATTGCAACGCCTCTTAGATTCCTTACCTTTTGATTTAGATTCTTTATCACCATTGGGAGTAGAAGCTTGTTGAGAGGGTTTGGGGCCCTTATTTTGTTTATTGTTGTGAGGATATTTTCTTCATGTGCTTGGTGCCTTGCTTTTGTTGCACCATTAAGGCTTTGCTAGATGTACTTGTAGTGTTGATCATCCAAGATGCAAGAGCTTGTCTTCTCTTTAATGATAGAATCACAAAAAGTTCCAAAAATAGAATTTTGTAAGTAACCCCTTGACTAATAAGTGCTTATTTTGTGGAGTGAAAAGTAGGAAGAATAAGCATTTCCAAGATTAACAAAAATAAAATATATAAGTTGGTCATGTTCCTTCCTTATATTATATCCTACAAGTAAAAGTCTAAGTGTCTTAAACTTAGAGAGATAATCCTCAATGAAAAATAAATCTTGAGGATTCACAGAAATTCATTGATTTTTTAGGTGATGGGCTCGAATCATGTTTATCAAACACAATTTCTAGCTTTTGCTAAGTTGCATATTAGATTTTAATTCGTTGAAAATGAAACTATAAATCAATGCAAATTGACATCATACCAATCCATGTGTTGCATTATTTTTATTCTACCACTTGGCTTTTTTTAATGGATCAAAGGGGGCAACTTTGATTCCCAAGGTAAACTAGTAAAGTCCCTCAGTTCGTAGTAAATCCTCTATATGGGATTACCATAGGCATTTTGAATTAGTAAGCAAGATCTCAATTGGATTGACCATATTATAATATGAAAGTAATATGGCTCCAAATGTATAAATTGATTGTTCAAATGAAAATAATTAAGAAAAATAGACACTTAAAAAAACAACATTGAAAATGGACTTTGGTTAATAAACTTATCCCTGTTTGAAGAAAAACATAAAATGTGAAAACGGTAATCAAGGTGTCTTGTGTTAAGGGGAGGTTGGCCCACGTGGTGATGGGTGCATGAAGAGGTTGTTGAGTTGCAAAAAATAATAGAAAATGTTCACCTCCTCTAGCTTTTCTTATAAGCTCACTTTTACCAATAAGTTACTTTTATAACATAAGTGACTCACTTTTATAAAATAATTTAAGTTGCATGCATTTTATAAAAAGTAACTTAAGTTACTTTTATAACATAAGCGACTCACTTTTATACAATAACTTAAGTTGCATGAATTTTTACAAAAAATAACTTAAGAAGAGAAAGGCTTGAAGTGAAAACCTCTATTTATATAAAATAACTTTCAACCAAGTGAGCTATTATTAAATCGTATCAAATGTTAAAGAGGGAAAACGAGCTTTGTTTTCAAGCTCAACCTCTTCAAAGTGTGTGCTTACAATTTCATACACCACCGCACATAAAAACAAGTCTAAAATAATTTTGTAGTGAAAACCTCTATTTCTATAAAATAACATTCAACCAAGTGAGCTATTATTAAATCATATCAAATGTTAAAGAGGAAAAATGAGTTTTGTTTTCAAGCTCAACCTCTTCAAAGTGTGTGCTTACAATTTCATACACCACTGCACATCATCCAATTGGAGCAATATTTCATTATAAGCTTTTGTCATTTCCATCAACACCTTACCCATAAGGGCTTTCATGTGTCAGTACAAGTCCATCATTTTGAAACTGTTGGTTTTCCTGGTGTGAGACGAACCAATATCCAGGATCTAGGAACACATATCCACTTCCACGTCCTCATCCTAGATGAAATTCTTGTAAATGTGCACGTCAACTTCCCTTAGACAAATTTATGCTTGAACTTCTCGGGGCATGTTAGCTTGAAAAATTGTTGCAGACTCCTCAACACTCAGTTGTGCCCATGAGGAAGCGAGCCAATCACGATGAATACATGTACGATGGATGGAGCCACCTCTCGCCATGAGAAGGAACATGAGCTTGGAGCTAATAGGAGGGGAGTACCATGGACCAACAATGAAACTAGGTAGAGCACTAGGAAACAAAGAATAGACCAAGTGTTGAGGAGGGCATAGAGCAACAAGAGGTAGGTTCATAGAGGGAGAGAAGTGGTGCTTCGGGGGAGGCCGACTATGTCCATGAAAATTAATTTTGAAAGCATGCATCCTTATCCTTCCCCTGATGTGATTGTTGCCAAAATGGGCAACAGAACCATCCTGTTATCTCCTCAAATAAATTGGTGGAAATTTTGTTTTTGAGGTGATAGGTTGTGGTCCTAAATTTATTTCAAATTTTCTGTAGATAGGTTAGAGAGTCTGTTTTCTGTAAATAAGCTCAAAAAGAACTTTTGATTTGGTTCGGTCAAGCAAAAGATAGAATCTCAGGTTTCGGTGGTTTAGGTGAGCCTGAAACGCGCTCATTAACCACTGAAAGCCTTCGTTCCCGGTAGTTAAGAGGGAAAAGAAAAAGCGTGGTTAACTACCGAAAATACTTCAATGGGAAAAATGAAAAGCCCGTGCTTTCGCACGAGCCAGTTGTCAATTGGTGCAATGATGAAAACATAACCGCCGAAAGCCCATGAAGGTGGTAAGGTATGCATGTTCTTGTTGTATCTATTCGAAGATTGATATCCTATTGTCCTTTCAACTGCATTTGTCTTTTCAAAATTAAGACTCGGCAAAGATACATAAATTCATGTGTGTTTCCCGACTAACAGAAATGATTAGTCATGTAGCCCCTCACCATTTCCAGTCACGAGTACACAAATCCATTATGACCTCGATTAATCTCTGATTTGATCTCCATTCATTATCAATTCAAATTCGGGAGTTATTGAGGCAGTCTTGAGCCCGTGATTTTATCAAACAAATGCATATCCAGAGATCATAATCTCATTTCTTGTGGTGATCGCCGAGTGTAGTTAGAGTTCAACAAAATGCTATCAAGCCAATTGTCATACCAATCAAGCCAGGTCGAGTCATCAGGTAGTTCAAAGCCCATTCTGTTTCAATTTGAATGTATATCTCACCGAAACTCAAGATTGTCGACATGTTTTTAGTTAGTCTGTTGCCTAAACTCGGTTAGTGATTGAGCTTTGCAATCCAAACTCTGTGTCACCCTGTCCTGTTTTCTTTCTATGAGTCATACTCTATGTCATCCTAAATCATAGAGTCTTTGTCTCCCTGGCACAAAGTTTTTCCTTAATCGCAGGTACAGTCAGCATTTACTAATGCCGAAAGCAGGGCCAGTTCTAAGGGCTAAATTGGATGGAGTTTGGTACCTTGAGGCGCACCCTGAGGTGGCCAAGTTCTTCAAGCAGACTGGAGTCTATACATATTGTGAAAAACTGATAGATTTTCATCAACAGGTGTCTGAGACTTTTGCTAGCTCGTATGATGGAAGAACAACAACAGTGGGAAAGGAGAAGTTTGTGGTTGATGAGGCAGCCATAGCTGAGTTCACAGGTCTTCCCAGAACAGGTGATTGTTGGTTCAAATCAACGGTACCTTCAAACATTGAATTTAGGTCCTACCTACAGCCTCTGCACAAAGATCTTACATGGAAAAAGACATACCAATGTCTTATCTGGAACCTAAATGGAAATCTCTCCTGAAGGCAATCTTTGTCTATATCACCTGTGAGGGTAGATACAACAGAGTCATGTTCTACCACTTCAAACTTTTAAATCATTTCACAGGGAGATCTCCCATCAATTTACCATTTTACTTGCACAAAGTCCTCACGAAAATGGCTAGACAAGTTAAGGCCAAGCCCACTAAGGTGGCAAGTAGATTGTCTCATCAAGGACTCATTACTCTCATTGTCAAAGAGTCATTGAAGAAAAGGCAGGTAGAGTGGAACTACTTCCTCTTCTAGAATGAATTCTAGACTGACTGGCAACAACAGGAGAAGGGTAAAAACGTTGTCACTAAGAAGACCATTACTCCTAAAAGAAGTCATAGAAAATGAAAGGGTATCTCACCACCAAGAGATCCGATAGAATCATCCTCTATTAAAAAGAAAAGAACCAAAAGAAAGTTACAGTTTGAGGGTGAGTAGTCCAAGGACCCTGCTGAAGGAAGTAACCCTTTAAACCTACCCTATAGTGATTCAAAGCCAGAAAAGGAGTTAGCAGAGACACAAGGTAATGTACAAGCTGGACAAGTTGCAGACAATTGTTCCAAATTACCTTCACCAACTCCCCCAGAGGCACACAGTCCATCATTGGCAAAAGCTTCTTCAAGTAAGCCTAAAGCATATAGGGCACGAAAAATCAATAAACTCCTGCAACAAGTCTATGAAATGGAAGTCTTGGAAAGAGTTATTAAAAAGGAAAATACAGACTTGACTGAAAGAAATGCAGAGCTCTTAAAAATAAACCAAAGCCTCAAAGAAAAGCATGATAAGATAAAGGACAAGAACATGGTGTTGATAAGGGAAAACATGAAGCTGTACAGACAACTTAGAATTCTGAGGCTGAAATAAAAAGATTCGCAATCGCCAACACAGGAACAAACAGGTTTGGAGACTCTAGAGAACTTAGCTACAACCATGGTAGATACACCAGAGCCTTCCACACAACTAGTTGAAGTTCGCAGATCTGCACGAACAAGGGCTGCATCGTCCAAAAGACCTTGAACATTCAGCAAAGAATCAAGGTAATCATTTTTGCAAATTTTGAAGTTTTCTCAAAGCTGAAGTTTCGGTGGTTTAGGCGAACAGGACGACTGTTCATTAACCACCGAAAGCAGAGCTTTCGATAGTTAATCCACTCAGGAGTCTTCTAGGTTAACCACCGAAAGCCTGTCACTGCTAGAATGACCGAATTTTTGCCCAGATCGAGATTTTTTGGGTTGGAATGGTTTGAAACCTCTTCGAATGGACATTTGTTGAATTGTCAAGTCAGATCCAATAGCTATTTTTGATAGATAAGGGAAAGAAGAGGTATTTCAATCATTTTTGGTACCTTTGACAAAGGCAGAAAATCAGGATGTTTGTTCACCTCAACTAATTCGAATTTGTATCTCTTGGAAGAGTCATCACTCAGCCTTGGAAGGCTATTCTGCACTGCACCATGACTCTACAGGAGATGAAGACCATGAAATCTGGGATTGACCTCATTTTTGGGGATCATTCCATATCGTTTGCAAACTAAATTTTGACTTTCTATCTTTAGCATATTTGATCCATGCTTTTAGGATCTCAAAACTACATTGTAAAGCTATAAAGCTAAAGGTAGAATAGGAACTAAGGGTTCGACTTTGGAGACTTTTTTCATATTATGTACTCAAACTTTTCATTTTCATATTAAGTAATACAAGCTTCTTTTGCCATAACTTGTTCAGATTTCATCTTCTTATCTATTCTATACTTGCACCTGGATATTATATTCATGTTGTTATGCTTGTTTGTGCCCGATAACTGTCATCTTATCATTGCATTCATAAGTTAAACTTTGTAAGTATTCCTGTGATTATTGTAATTGGCCATTCATATATGCTTTATATGTGATTATGCTGATATAATAGTTATTTCTCCATACATCCCTTTATTTGTAAACTCTCTGAACATTTGTGGTTGAAAGCCTTGTCCATCTAAATGTGTTCATGCATGTTTTGAGTGAGAAATGATTCAGTCATCCGACTTGATCCAAACCCACACTTATTATTGAGAAAACAGTTACCAAAAGATTAAGTTACCAGACATCTCTGACTTACAACCTAGGAGAGTTTCCTAGAGTGATAACACATCCAGATCCAACACAGTACAAAAGGAGTAACCTCCACCGAGGGGAAGTACACCACCAAAATCTTAACACTTTCTATCATTAACTATCTTCGAGCACAACCATCCACAGGGGCTAAGCAGAGAACGAGTATTCATGAGACCCAAACATCTATCAAGTTGCACAATCACCTCCTTATCATCCAATCTCAGGGATCAATGTCTTTTTGAAAAAAGTGTATAAGAGCATTAAAATTATCAAAAAGTTAGTTAAAAGTTTGGTTTTGGGGTTTGATAATTGTTATGTAAATGGACCTTTTATCTTTGGTTCATCATTTTCTTTGAATAGTAGATTTGTTTGATATTTTGACAACGTTTATGATCGATTGGTTAATACATTTTAATGTGATGAAAATAATAATAAAAGTTTAATGATTGGTTAAAAGTTTGGTTTTGGGGTTTGATAATTGTTATGTAAATGGACCTTTTATTTTTGGTTCATCATTTTCTTTGAATGGTAGATTTGTTTGATATTTTGACAATGTTTATGATCGATTGGTTAATACATTTTAATGTGATGAAAATAATAATAATAACACAATTGAAAATAATAATAATAAAAATCAATTAAAAAAATATTTATCTAAATTCGACAGTGATGTTGTGGATGGTTAAATCACAATCACAATCATGTACATATGTCATGACATATAATATTAAGCAGACTTTTTGCAAAAGTACAAGAATCATAAACCAAATAAAAAAACGATGCAAGTCCAATGCACACACAAGATGATCACAACTCACATTCTTCATTTCGTAATCATGAGGGCCCTAAAGAGAGGTAAACCATTTTGGAACGAAAGTTAATCTGCCTTTGATATCACTAAGGATTAAAGTTGGATTAATTATTTTTAAAGCATTAAATTAAGACGGTGATATAAGATCAACTGTTTGGAGGTTTTGTTCAACATTTTTTTGGGTAGTATTTAGGGTTCGAATTTGAAAAATGAAAAGTTCAGTAAATTTGATAATTAAAAAAAAATAAAAAAATAATTATATTTGATAAAGAAATATTAAGTGAAAGAGACAAATTTGTTAAAACAATGATAGTTATAAAGAAATTCAAAGAAATTTTAACTATATTTGAAAGATAGAAAGAGGCAAATTTGTTAAAACAATGATGGTTATAGAAAAAATCTAATTTTATTTAATGAGCATTATTTTATAACAATAAGATTGGAATTTCAAAATTAAACAACTCTTTAAATTTAACGGTTTTAACAACTTTAATATCCATTTTAACATTTTTTTTTTTAAAATAACACCAAATAAATTTTAACTATATTTGAGGGGCAAATTGTCAAATTGTCAATTTCCATTTTTACATAAGAGAACATTTGTACATCAAATTTAATTCCAAATTTCATCATTGTTTAACAAAACATTTATTCAATAAATTTAATCTTAATATAGATTAGGGTTTATCTAAACATTTGATTTTTTGAATTTTTTCATTAAAATATTGACAAATCACCATTTTCTTGAAAAATCACCATTTTTTATTGCTTAAATTTTATTTTTAATTACATAAATGGATTCAACACCTTGAAAAACCTTGAAACACTCAAATTATACATATGAAATCATTCCAACTCAAATTATACATATGAAATCATTCCAACAATTTTTAGCTAATAAAAATTTATCAAAAATATGATCATAAAAATTCAAAAATTCTTATGATTAGTAAAGGTTTAAATTAAATTAATGCGGTTGTTTTAACCAAACACGAACCTAACACGATGACGTGGTTGGGCGTTTTTTCCAATATTTTTAATTGGGTTGGTGGCTGCAGACAAGATAGACATTTATAGAGAGACACGAATCCCTCTTGCAGGGCCTTTGTCCTCTCTAAATTTAGAGTTTCGCTAAATTTAGAGGATCCGCTGGGAGTTTTTCACAGTTGCTTACATCAGCGTGCGTGCTTTAAATGTTGGAAAAATTCACAGCGGGATTGTCATTTTAGGGGTCGGATCTCATAGTGTTCAATTTGCAGACTTATCCTTCTCGAGATCCATGGACCCACGCGCCTCTTCGCTTTTCGGATTCAACGGATGCCGAGGCAAGTGAGCGAGCACTCTTTCTGTTTCGTTTCCCACCATGAAAAATTACGAATTCTGATCTCTGAATTGAGCCGAAAGAGTGATTTGAAAATTACGAATTCTGATCTCTGAATTGAGCCGAAAGAGAGATTTGAAAATTACGAATTCTGATCTCTGAATTGAGCCGAAAAGCCATTTGATGTTGTAGATTTTCTTTAAAAAGTTTGAAAATGAAAATTAAGGATATTTTTTTCGAAATTGTGGATGGGATTTTTAGTATATTGTTTGATTAGGGTTATGTAGTCTGTGGAGGAAATTTTAATGATACTCACTGGTACTGATTTACTCGAATATCCAACAAAATTTATGTTTATAAATTAAACTAATTTTTATTGATATTGAATTAGACAAACCTAAATTAACCAAAGGCATTCAAGCTTGGCGAAGGGGCGCGGCCGAGGATCGACCCCTGGAAATGGCCAAGCGCTGGCTGGGTAGCTTCATATGCGCCGGGAGTCTTGGTGCGGGCGATGAACAGATGTCGGCAAAGGAAAGTTACTTCACCACTTCTAGTGGCATGTTGCCTTCGCTGGGCGCCAGAAGCAATCGCCGCGTCAAGCTTCAGAGATTTATTATCTCTCCTTATGATCCTCGTTACAGGCATGTGTTATTTAAATGGAGAAAATAGAAACAATTTCCAAAGAATTTTGTGAACAGTATATTATATTCTGATTTGATGCGATGTTACTTTTCATCTTATTTAAATTTGAGTGGTATCAGATGATTTTAAATATGTTAAAGTATTGAGTATATTGGATTTGGCAAGTTATCAGTGATCATATCTTTTTATGAAGAGTTTATTAGAAATAGTATCTACAGCATCCATTGAATTTTTTCCATAAAAAAATTGGTAACAATCCTCCTTGTACTGCTATTTAAAGTATAGATTGAGCTGATAAGTTATCAGCAATCAGATGAATCTGAAAATATGAAAGCAATCATATCTTAGATGAATCTGAAAATATGAAAGAAACATCTATTGTACTGCTATTTATGTTGAACTTTCTATACTTACAGGGCCTGGGAAACGTTCTTGATCCTGCTAGTGATTTACTCAGCGTGGGTTTCGCCATTTGAATTTGGGTTTATTGAGGAGCCGAGAGGAGGGTTATTTGTTGCAGATCTCATTGTAGACAGCTTTTTTGCGATTGACATTATTATGACCTTCTTCGTAGCTTACCTCGACAGAAGAACATACTTGCTCGTGGACAAACGCAGGAGCATAGCTAAAAGGCTAGTTGATTTTTCAATTTCCAAAGGGTCTTTCCGTCATAGAATAAGCTTGAAACCTGCGGTAAATAGGAATTCCACTTATTAGAAAACACTATCTCATCCTCTTTCTTGGATGATACAGGTATATTTGCACATGGTTCCTCTTTGATGTCTGTTCAACAGTGCCCTTTTCGGCAGTTGCTCTAATGTTCAAACGGAAACTCGGATTCTCTTTTAGTGCTCTTAGTATGTTGCGCCTCTGGCGTTTAAGGCGAGTCAGTGCTCTGTTCGCCAGACTTGAGAAGGATATCCGATTCAACTATTTCTTTACACGATGCGCAAAGCTAATTTGTGTAAGTTAAACACCAATAATCCTATTTAACCTGAATTCAGTGGAACGCCATACGCAATCTATAATTGCAAATAATATTAATCCACAATGAATTTGAAGCTGTATTGGCTCTACTGTGCAGGTAACACTATTTGCGGTTCATTGCGCTGCATGTTTTTATTATTTGCTTGCTGCTAGATATCGTGATCCGAGCAGGACATGGATTGGTGCTGCATTTCCAGATTTTGAAAAAAAAAGCCTATTGATTCGCTATGTTACTGCAATCTATTTTTCCATTACCACTCTGACCACTGTTGGGTACGGAGACCTTCATGCTCAAAATACGAGCGAAATGGTGTTCGATATCTTCTACATGTTGTTCAATCTGGGTCTGACGGCATACTTGATAGGAAACATGACAAATTTAGTTGTACATGGCACAAGCCGGACCATGAGATTTGTAAGTAATATGTTTCGAATCGACTTGTGTTTAGGGTAGTTATATATACGTATTTTCCTTTTTCAATGCAAAATTGCTAACCGATAGTAAGATGTGACTTTCAATTTAATTGCAGAGGGACACAATTCAGGGAGCTTCAAGATTTGCTTTTAGGAATCGGCTAACACCGCAATTACAGGATCAAATGTTACAACATTTGTGTCTGAAATTCAGAACAGAGGGCTTGCAGCAAGAAGAAACTTTGAATGATCTTCCAAAAGCAATCCGTACAAGTATTGCAAACTACTTGTTTTTCCCTATTGTTGATAAAGTGTATCTTTTCCAAGGAGTGTCTCATGATTTCCTTTTCCAGCTGGTAAATACCGTGTAATTATGATAAGATGGCCCTTTTCTATTTTTGTCTTTGGTAGTGGGCTTTAGTACAATAACATAGAGAAAGAAATGACCTGATAGTTTCTTATGCTTGGAAAGGTTTCAGAGATGAAGGCAGAGTACTTCCCCCCAAGAGAGGATGTCATTTTAAGAAATGAAGCACCCACAGATTTTTATGTGTTAGTGTCAGGTGCTGTGGTAGGTATCTTTTGAATGTTTTCAGAATTTTATCAATGGTTTGCTTTATTCCCTTTCCTAAATGTGTGTCTTCAAACAGAGAACTGGACAAATGGTTGGTAATGTTCATGTGGAGTAAAGATAACAGTGCATTTTTGTTTCGTTTTGCAGGAAATGCTAGCAGACAAGGATGGAACAGACCAGGCAAGCTACAATTTCTAAAAGAAAAGTGATTAGTTTTGTTCTTAATATCTTGTTGTTAGGAGAGAGCCACATTCCAAAACTTCAGTCTTTTTAGGGAGTTTTACATGATCAGCACGAAATTAGAAGGGCTGCAAATTATCTATGATAAATTTGGAACAACAAATTGTTTCATTTTATGCTTTTCAGTCAAATTGGAGAATTTAAAGTACAGAAAATTACATGCTTCTTTCCACAATGACTTAGTTTGTTTTTCCTTGGGCATTGGCAGCCTTTACAGTGTTTTGAAATTACAAAATTAAATAATTCAATTAGTTTAAGTTGTAAACTTATCCCTTCTGCATTCCAGATTCTTGGGCAGTTCCAGTCCGGAGATGTTTTTGGAGAAATTGGAGTGCTCTGTTACAGGCCACAACCATTCACAGTCCGTACAAAGAGGCTTTCTCAACTTTTGAGACTGAACCGCTATTCATTCATGAATATTGTGAAATCTAATGTTGCAGATGGAACGACCATAATGAACAACCTTCTTAAGGTTTGCAAGAAAGATTTACAATAAATATGCTTAGTGAAGTTTACCGTAGTAGGATATTTTGTACGAATAGGCTCAATCAAATGTATTATTTTAATGATTTAGTTAGTATCGCAGGCATGCTAAACCTCATGTTGATATGATTCTAGCAATTGAAGGAACTGAAGAACCCTACTTTTGGAGAACTGTCAAAAGAGATAGAGCAGTTGCTAGCAAAAGGAAGAATGGATATACCTGTTAGTCTATGTTTTGTTGCTTCAATAGGAGATACTCTTCTAATGGAGCAACTATTAAAAAGAGGGATGGATCCTAATGAATCAGACAGCAACAGCCGCACGCCCTTGGTAAATTTCAAAATTAAAATTCATTTTGATCATTACAGTTTCGTGGCTTTTCTTTCCAAGCAACCCTTCTTTTACATTCTTGTGATTCTCATGTACATTTCTTACTTTCAAGGCACACACTTCTTTGAGTGGGGTAACTGATCAAAACTTACTATTTTGTTTTGTTTTGTTATCAGCACATTGCAACAGCAAATGGCTTTAAAGATTGTGTCAAACTTCTTCTAGAATCTGGAGCAGATGTCAATAGCAAGGGTATATTTTCTCCTCCCCAATGTATTTGTTGAATTTTTGCTCAATGGAGTGTATTTCTGAGTATAAATTTCAAACCGTTGCTACTATCTTAAACAAAATGAAGAATTTATAATTTATAGCCTTTCATAAACTTAGCAGATGAAGATGGAAATGTTCCACTGTGGGAAGCAATTCTGGGCGGACATGAACTGATTGCCAAATTACTTTGGGACAGTGGTGCAAAGCTACTGTCTGGTAGTGTTGGCAGTTTTCTATGCGCTGCTGCACAAAATAAGAATCTGGACATGTTGAATGATTTACTAACTTATGGAGCAGATATAAATGCCACAAATGGAGATGGCAACACAGCCCTCCATGTTGCCATTAACGATGGATTGACAGAGGTAGTGAGATATCTTTTGGACCATGGAGCAGACGTGAATAAAACAGATAGTGATGGTTCGACACCAAGAGATTTGGCAGATAATCAAGGGCATGAAATATTAGAACTATTGCAAGACAAATCTCAGTCAACAGATTCACGCCTATGTTTACCTATTAAAGATTTATCAGCCCCATTGAGCTTAGACGAACAAAATCAGAGGGAGATTACCAACCCGTCAGGATCTGCAGAGGAAAACGGCATTCATCATTTTGTAAATACAATTTCCACTCCACCTACTGGAATGCAAAGGGGAAAAAGAGTTATTAATTTTGAAAATTCTCTTTTCGGTATAGTCACAAGGAGTTCTAACAGCAACCTTAGTGTTGGCGGCATGAGTCCTGATGCAATTAAATGCTCACGGACAGGCCCTTCTCTTTCTGAAAGAGTGACGGTCCACAGGCACCACCCAGTATACAACAAAGTAAACAAGCAACCAGGGAAGCTGATACTCCTACCAGATTCAATCCAGGGGCTCTTGAAAATTGGTGGTAAGTGTTCATTTTATGGACGATTTCACGAGTTCAGGTTTCTTGTAGTATTCGAAATTGTAGAACATTCCAAATGACCTTAAAACTAGTCATTCACAGAATTGTTGTTCTTGCAGGGCAGAAGTTTGGTTATTTACCTGTGAAAGTTTTGAGTGAAGAATGTGCAGAAATAGATGATACCAGTGTCATTAGAGATGGGGATCATTTATTCCTGGTTGATAATGAAGAGATTGAAGAGGCATACAAGAAGGATGAATAGTGAAGTCATATAATTTCAGTTAACTTTTTCAAATTGTTTGTTTTAACTAATTTTATCAATATTAATTCAAAGGTTAATATTACAGTATAATTTTAAAATGTTTGTTATATAAGATATTTCTCATAATATGGATTTGGAGTTTTTTAGTTTTTAACTTTTTAAGTTTTTTCATAATTTCAAAATTGGGTTATAAAAAGACATTGGTTATGATATGGATTTTTTTTTATAGTTTTTTGACCTTTTTATAATTGAAGAACGCTTACCTTTGTGAACATAAAAATAAATTCTAAACTATCTAATAAAATTCTAAAATACATTAAAGGATTATAATAATAAACGAATATATTATAATAATAAAGAAATAAATTTTTAATTCGATAACCATCATCATTATCATCCTAATAAAAAATAATAATAATAAACAAATAAATTTTTTAAATATATGATAATAAAAAATTATAATAATAAACAAATAAATTTTAAATTTGGTAACCAATCATCATTATTATCCATATAAATAAAATAATAATAGATATAATATTTAAACTTAAGTTATAATTACATTTTTAAAATTAAAATAATAATAAACATAATATTTAAACTTAAGATATAATCAAAATCATCGAGTTTCAAATCAATAATTTTAGCATCACAAAGTATCTTAACAACAGACTCTGTAACCTACTATCTTACATTTACATCTAGGAACAAATATAATTAAAATTTTTAAATATAAATATATAACTTTTGTCAACATAAAAATAATATTATAAAATATCTAAAATAAAATTTAAATATGATAACCACCATCATTATCATTATCATCCATTTCTATAAAATAATAATAAACATAATATTTAAAGTTAAATTATAATCAAAATTTTAAAATATAAATATGAGAATATATTTTATTGCTTTTATTTTGGTTTATAGTTCAAGTATAAGATACTTGATAAAAATTAAAATTTTGTTTAATTATTACATTATATAAATTATAAAATTAATTATTAAAATGATAATAATAAATAGGAATTTGAAATACATAAATAAAATTCTAAAAAAATTAAAGTAATATGTATTTTTACTTTTTTAAAGTTCAATATACCAATTCTATTTTAATAGAAGTTAATCATCATAAAATAAAATAATAAAATAATTAATATTGTTTAATTTTATAGTTTTTAAAAATTTATATATAAAATATAAAATAATAATAAAAATAAATTATTATAAAATTTAAATAGAAAATTAAAAAACTTAAATTAAAAATTAAAAAGTTGAAATATCACAATTTTTTAAATAATCATTTGATTTATAAAGGTTAATTTTTTAATATTTTGAATAAATGAAATAATATATATTAGTTCCATGAGTTAGAAGTCACGGAGGGTTAAGTTTATGGGTTGTCTGTTAGAATTTGTGGTTTACCTCCTCTATCATCCTAGAAATGATGAAAAATACCTAGAATTTTTTTAGGAATGTGTGTTATATAGAAAACAAATAAAATAATATATATTATTAAAATAAAAAATTATATAAGATTTTTATAGTTTTTTTTTTATATATTTAAAACAAAATGAAATAATAAGTTAATATTTTCATTTCCATTATAAATAATTATAAAAGATATAATTTATATTCTTAAAAACTATAAGTCTACTAGTGAGTAGAAATCATAACTCCTCGAGATGATTATTCCATTAGCATGAAGCTCAATAAATACACAAAAATGCAAGTGTTGGTCTTCTCCAATATATGACTCTTCCTATCACTTATGACGCTTCATATGTACATTATTGTCACAAAGACCACAATCCCAAGGATTACATGTCCAATATCCTCCCCCCCTCGCCTTAATCCGAAGGGGTGTGTGTGAGTCTAAGCATCATTATAAACTTCTCAATTTTTTCTCTTCCAAGCACTTTGGTGAAGATGTCTGCAATTTGCTCATTTGTGGAACAATGTCTTCAATGAATAGTCTTGGCCTCTAAATGATATGGAATCAGGTGATACTTTGTGTTGATGTGCTTGGTTCAATCATGGAATCTGAGATTCTTGGCCAACTTGATTGCAAAAGTATAGAAGAGGAATATAATTCACTTGCTTCTCCTGCAAATATTCAAGTATTTTCCCAAGCCACACAATCTCCTTTGTCTCTTCTGCACTTGCAACATATTCTGCCTCTATTGTGGAATCTGTTGGAACTGATTGTTTGTGTGATCTCTAGAAGACAATTGTTGATCAAAGACTCATGAGATAGCCTGAAGTTGATACTGCACTTTTCTTATCTCCGTGAAAGTCTAAATCAAAATATTCGATTAGGTTGAAGTCATCCACCTTAGAGTACCTAAGTCCAAAATCTTGAGTTCCTTTCAGGTATTTCAGAACTCTTTCTACAACAAAGAAATGCCCTTCACAAGGCTTTTGCATGAACCTGAAAAGTGTCCCAACAACAAATGAAATGTTTTTTCTAATGGTAGTGAGATAGATAAGAATTCCCACAAGTTGCCTATACTTGGTTGCATCCTCAAATTCATTCCCTTTTTGATGTGAGTTTTGATTTCTGTCCAATTGGAGTAGAAACAAGATTGCACTCAACCATGTCAAACTTGTTTAAAAGTTCTCCAATGTACTTCTTCTGGGAGATGAATATGTACCTTGGATTTTGAATCACCTCAATGCCCAAATAGTAGTGAAGATGTCCCAAATTTGTCATTTTGAAGCCTTTCATCAACTCTTTCTTTATGGATGCAATGTAGCTCTCATTTTTCCATGTTATCAACATATCATCTACATATACTATAAGATATACACCAATTTTTCCAACTTTCATGACAAACAAAGTTGCATCGTCAAGATTGAAATTCTTGAAATTCAATTTTAGAAGATGCTTGATCAACTTTTCATACCATGCTCGTCATGCTTGTTTCAAGTCATATAAGGATTTGATGAGCTTGCATACCTTATGTTCTTGTCCCTTCACAACAAATCCTTTTAGTTGAGACATGAACACATTCTCTTTCAAATCTCTATTAAAGAAAGCAGTATTCACATCCATTTGATGAATTTTCCATCCATTCTGTGCTACCATGGAAAACAAAGTTTGGATGGTAGCCCATTGTGTTGTGGGGGAAAAAGTCTCCTCATAATCAACACCTTCTTTCTGTGCAAATCTTTTTTCCACGATCCTTGCTTTATGCTTGTCAAGTGAGCCAGTTGATCTGTACTTGTTCTTGAATACCCACTTGCAACAGATTGGTTTGGTTCCAAAATGGAGGATTCACCAACTTCCATGTCCCATTCTTGATGACAACATCATATTCCTTCTACATGGCTTCTTTCCATTCATCATGAGAAGCAATTTCTTTAAAATAAGTTGGTTCATGGTTAGTATATATATTCAAATCACAATCATATGAAACATCGATTTCATCTACATCACCTGAGTTTGAATTATCTACATTTTCTCCATCTTGTTTTGATGACAATTTGGTTCCTGTCTTTCCAATCTCATTAGGATGAACACTTTCAAGTGTTTTTATGAGCCATTTTGGTGGACTTTTCTGAGATGGTCCAGGTTGCTCAACTAATTGAGATGGTGTTGAATTCTCATCAAGCCTCAAATTTTCAATCCTTTCGATCAAATCATTCAATTGAACCTCAGTTTCTCATGAAGTGGCAACAACTTCTTCATGAGGGGAAGATGATGATTCATAAGGAGATTCCATAGATTGACCCAAGATAGGGATCCCCCCTTCAATATGTGGAATCTCGTCATAAAATTCATGGTATGTCTTTACACGAGTGAATTCGTCTAGATGATCAAGTTGTCTCTAAAAAATTCTTGGTGGATTCAAGAAAGATTGCATCTCTGAAAAGGATAAATTTCTTGTTTGTCTCATAGTAAAGATGATACCCCTTGGTGGTATTTGAGTACCCCAAGAAGATGCACTTCCAACTCCTTGCATCAAGTTTGTTTCTTTTCTCCTTAGGAATCAAGGCATAACAGGTGGAACCAAAGACCTTGAGATGCCTCACCGAAGGAATGTGATCATACCACATTTCAAATGGAGTCTTGTTTTTAGTAACATGTGATGGACACATTTTTTTGACATAAAATGCACATAGAATTGCATCATCCCAAAACATCAATTTAATATTCTTTAAGAACATCATGGAACAGACCATATTTAGCAATGTCTTGTTCATTCGTTCAACTACACCCTTTTTTTGAGGATTATGGAACTGTTGTTTGATGTTTGATCCCATGTGGGTCAAACTAACTTTCAAATTAGTTAGATGTATATTATCTTACATTATTAGTGCAAAGCGAGCCAATATGAGATTGAATTTCATTTTAAATCCATACATGAAAATTTTTAAATGTTTCAAAAGCTTGTGATTTATCCTTTAGCAAGTACACCCAACAGATCCTGGTGTAATCATCAATAAAAGACATGATATGTTTATTTCCATTTGCATAAGGAACAAGCATAGGGTCGCACAAACCAGAATGAATTAGTTCAAGTTTTCTACATTCTCTGGAAGAAGAATAATGGAATGGTTGTTTCCTATGCTTTCCAAGGATACAAGTATCACATTGTTTCAGTTTTATAGAAATAGTAGGAAGACTAGAAACACCATTCTTTCTTCATAATCGAAGATGGTCATAATTGATATGACCAAATCTAGCATGCCACAAATCACTAGATGACATTATACCTTCACCGTGATTAGAGAGGTATGCAACATTTTGTGTATGGACAGATGTTAGGGACCTAACCTCCCTAACCCCTCATGTAGGTAGAATAATATAATTCCATGTAATAAAGGTCAATATTAATAAGGTCTAGCAATAAGAAAGAATAAGTCAAATGTAAGAAGACCTAATAGAAGATTCCACTTCTAGAAGGATCTTCCTCTAGATTGTTCTTTTGGATAGATATAATTAGTATAAATAGGAGTAGAGGGCATGAGAAATCTTGTCTTGGATATTATTGTAATAGATCTCTTCCATGTTGGAGGTTTCCCCCTCGAAGAGGCAAGTGAACATTGCTATCAGTAATCAAAGTGCTCTTTCTGGTGTTATTTTGGTATTATTCTGGTATTGTTCTGGTTATATCATTATTTCTCTGTCATTACTAGCTAAAATATTTTTGTTTTGCATACTATTTTATATCTGGAATACTACAAGTGATATCAGAGCACCTTCCTCGAAAAAACATTGTGGATTAAATTTTTTCAGGGTAGAGACATATTCCATCATCTTAAATCTACAGAGATCTATCGTTACGCCCATAAACCCGCGGTTGGAGAGTCATACAAGAAGGAAATACAAGTGTTACTTAAATGTACATCTGTTGGCCACCCTTGTAACCCCTGTTGGTACCCCTTTGAGTGGTAGTGCATCAAGAAACACTTGTATATGGATCAACCTAGATCTCCTAAAGCCCTCCTTAGATAAACTGATTGACCTCCTGACTGCTATAGTTCCACCAAGAAAATCACTCGTGAAGATACTCTCTAGTACCTGGGTAGTCGAGTAGTATGACTAAGGGCACAATCTAGCCTCCTTAGTTGGTGCCCTATGATATTGGACTGAGTACTAGTGTTGGACCCTGCACGTATATCAGAGAGCTATAGCATAGAGAAAACCCTTTTCTGTAGACACCCTGCCTACCTCAACCCTTGGGATGAAAAAAAAACATAACATACAAGATCTATTGCCACACAACTATGCTTTCTACATTTTGGTTGTGAAATTACTACAAATTTATTCCTGTTAAGCATTTGGGAATTTCATCACTGCAATATTATTCAGGCTAGAGTATAACTCCGTAGGAGTAAAAAAAAAGTATAGTGGTCCCGCCGACACAATTATTTGGGACCTATCCCACTAGGTTCCTCTCTTCACCCCAATTCCAGTGACACCTATCATTTTTAACACAATTTTTTTTGTGGACCCGACCCTTCTCTGACACCCTGGATCTTATCCATTTGGATCCCTCTTTTCGCCTGATTGCAGTGGTACCTATCATTTGACACCCTTCTTCTCCATGGTCCCACCCACCCCTCCAGACCCCTTTTTTTTCCCTATACCATTTTCATGCTCATTTGTCCAAATGACTACCACACGAGCCCAAGAACTCAATGCCTTGATTGTTGACACCCACTATAACCAGGAAGACATCAAGACTATCACTTCCACCCTTAGCTCAATCAATTCGGCTATTGAGCACTTCACCCACATCAAAGACCTCAAAGACCTCAAAGAGCACTTCCTAGGCCATTCCCATAACCCTTCCTCTTCTGAACAACCATCTTATCAGGATGACCATGACTCTTCCCATTACCAAGTTCCTCATACTACCCGCTTTTTCGGAGACCTCCACCCTCCCAGAATTAAGGTGAACAAATTTGATGGATCAGATCCTACAGGCTGGGTCACCCAAATGGAACATTATTTTTCTTTTCTTGGAATTACTGATGATTTATCCAAGCTTCGTTATGGTGTCCTGCATCTGGATTCAGAATGATGACAATGGTGAAACAAGACACACGAAGGGTATGTTGCTTGGACACAGTTTGTGGCCGAACTTTATGACCTCTTTGACTATGACACCCACCATTTAGTCCGTTTGACCAACTTAAAGAAGTCTAGGATAGTGGATGACTTTATTGCCGCATTTGAGAACTTGGCTTTCAGAACGGAGGCCATGTCAAATGTTTTCTTTAGGGAATGCTTTATCAGTGGCCTCAAAGATGAAATTTGTGCCCTTGTTCTCATGGCATGCCCACAGACTTGGTTGAAAGATACTCAATGAGTCAAGGAAGCACAATAAATTGTATGCTCCTAGACCCACAAACCCTCCTTTCCTCCTTGCCCTAAACCCACCAATTTTTCCCCTCCTGCAACTCCCCTCAAGATCCATAAATTAACCAGGGCTAAAATGGCTAAACATCAACTCAAGGGTCTTTGTTATAATTGTGATGAAAAATATTTTCTTGGGCACAAGTGTGAGGAACAAAACATTTTTATGGTTGTCACTGAGGATCTTTCTAAAGAAGATGTTGTTCTTCTTGTGGAGGAACTACCATCACCATCTAACCTTACCCTACCCTCTGATCCACCAGACATTGACTTGATGATTTCACTTAATGCCCTCACTGGCTTCTCTGCTCCCCAAAATCTCAAATTAATTGGTTACATCAAAAATAGGGAAGTCATCATCCTTGTAGACAGTGGTAGCACCCATAAATTTATTCATCACTTCATTGCCCAAGAAGTCAATTGTTACATCTGTTCCATCAATATTTTTCAAATCATGATTGCTAATGGTGGTTCCATGAAATGTGGGGGACGATGTGAAAATGTGTGACTCCAAATTGGTCAGTATCACCTGAAATCCCATATGTTTTCTATATACATGGGTGGTTGTGACATTTTTCTTGATGTCGAATGGTTACTCACTCTAGGCCCAATTCTTATGGATTTTTAGGACTTAAATATGTAATTTCAACACGAGGGACAACAATATAAGTTCTAAGGCATCAGAACAAGCTCCCCTGAGATCATCTGTTCCCATATCATGGAAAATCTCCTCAAAAAGGGTCATTTTGGAATTATAGCCCAACTCCACTCCATTCATGTTGTTGAGACACCTTCTATGCATATAGACCGCCAATCTATCCTCTCCCACCACCAATTTGTTTTTACCACCCCTAAAGAAATTCCCCCTTCCCGTGGAGTCCATGATCATTCCATCCCTCTCATCCCAAGAAATCCTCCTCCCAATGTTCGACCTTATTGTCATCCCTTTGCCCAAAAGAATGAAATTGAGAAAAAAAATTCATGAATTACTAGAAGCCGGTGTTATCCACCCCAATACTAGCCCCTATTCTTCTCTTGTGGTCATGGTACTCAATAAAGAAGGTACTTGGCATATGTATCATGATTTTCATGCCCTAAAAAAACTCACAATCAAAGACAAATTCCCCATTCCTTTCATTGATGACCTCTTGGATGACTTGATTGGTGCTCACTACTTCACCAAATTGGATCTACGTTCTGGCTACCGCGAGATCCATATGAAAGAAGAAGACATTCCCAAGATTTCGTTTCACACTTGTGAAGTTCATTATGAATTCTTGGTAATGCCCTTTGGATTGTGTAATTCTCCTTCCACTTTCCAAAGTCTTATGAATCATGTCTTCCATCCTTTTCTTCATCATTTTATCTTATTTTTATTTGATGATATTCGCATTTATAGTAAAACTTGGCCATCACATCTCTCCCATGTGAATAAAGTTCTCCATCTACTCTCTAAGAACCAACTTTTCCTCAAACAATCTAAATGTGCCTTTGGTGCCTCAGAAGTGGAATACCTGGGTCATATTGTTAGCGATGATAGTGTTCAAGTGGATCCTAAGAAAATTGAATCTATGCAATATTGGCCTCGCCCTAAAACTCTTAAGAGCTTGCATGGTTTTCTAGGGTTAACGGGCTATTATAGGAAGTTTGTTTGGAACTATGGAAATATTGCAGTTCCTCTCACTTCTCTCCTTAGAAAGAATGCTTTCACTTGGAATTCAAAAGTGGATCATGCCTTCCAAGCCTTAAAAGATGCTATGCGCTCGACCCTTGTCCTATCCCTCCCAAACTTCACAAAGACATTTGTATTGGAAAGTGATGCTTCCATGAAAGGAATTGGAGTTTCCCTCATGCAAGACAGCATACCCCTGGCCTTCACTAGTGTTGGGGTCCTATAATCATAGGTGACTTGATTCTTCAACTATCTATTTGACATTTCTCTCGTAACGAAGGCATTTGGCTTGCTGGGCTCGATTGATTTCACTTCTCCCTCCATCCATTTCACCCGATCCTTCATCACCCTTCATGCCCTCGCCCTCCATTTTTTCACCCCTCCACCTTTTTCATCCCTACATGAATAAACAAGCTTAGGCTA
This sequence comes from Picea engelmannii, assembly GCA_009831015.1. Taxonomy (NCBI): domain Eukaryota; kingdom Viridiplantae; phylum Streptophyta; class Pinopsida; order Pinales; family Pinaceae; genus Picea; species Picea engelmannii. The sequence continues at coordinate 168,473 of ML812659.1, forward strand.
AAAAAAAATAGGTTAATAATAAATGGTTAGTGGCATTTTTTAATACTAATTAGCATAATAAAGTTAATTTAATTAAATTAGTGTAGTTAGATTAAAAAAACTAGGTTAGGCTTGTTAATAATAAATTAATTAATAACTAATTGAAACCTAGGCTTGAAACTAATTAACAATAATTAATGAAATAATTAGTAATTAAGTTATTTTGTTTAAGTTAGCAAGTAGGTTAGTTTATTAGAATTAAACATTAAATAAAAATTAAATAAAACATATAAATATAAAACAATTAAAAATTTAAATTAAATAAAACAAATGTAAAACAAAATATAATATAAAACATAAATTAAATAAAACAAATAAAAAACAAATAATACATATAATAAAAACAAATAATAAAAAACAAAAATCCTAAGTTCTAAAACTCAAGCGCATTTTTCCCCATATCCTGGACCCCCATCTACATCACTCAACTAAAAGAAGGGTTCGGGAAAAGCGATTTTTCCTTGGACACTTGTCACCACCAAGTTTCATCGGAAACCCCCCCTAATACCACTTACCACCCCATGGGGGTCTGGGATACCACTATCCCCCTCCAAAACCATTTTCCCCAAAAATCAAAACTGTTTTTTCCCTATTTGACCACCTGTCTTCCAAGTACGATTTCGGGAAAACCAGAAGGTTTTTTTAGAAACAGAGAGAGTTTTTTCTCTATAACGGGCTGAAGAAAAATAACCTCTCTCATTTTTGGCATAGGTATTAGGAATTGGGAGAATCGAAGCCATCTCCGAGAACCATTTTTCAGGTTTCCAGTTTTCCTAATCTTGTCATGTTTTTGTGGTGAATGTTTTGGAGAGATGGAGATGAATTTGGAAAAAATGAAAAAGATTTTTGCGTAGGAAAGGCTCTTATACATTAACCTCTTTCAATTTTTTCACAACTGTCATACTTTTGGAGATACAATCATCTGAGTTGACCCCTATTTTCAGCAGTTCGACCCACCTTTCATGGCAGACAATTCAAATTTTCAGGGATTTGTTTCTATCTTTGGCCAGGTTGTTGATTTTGAGCTCCTGAGCCCGAGGGAGAGTATTTTATATAAATTTTTGTACTTTAAATGTTTTATGGGGGGTTGGATGTTGTGGAATTGAACTTTGAGAACACCATTGTATAAGAAAACTTGGTTGGAACTAATAGACATAATTTGCAGCTACTATTTTGGGATTCTTGTGGTATGCGATTTAGAAATGTTTTTTCTTCTGTGATAATATGTTTAAATGTATTGTGCCTTTCCATTACATTTCCATGTTTCATATGATTGATTTCTTAGGTGATAAACATAATTCATTACTTCAATGCTCTTTTTTGGAGAAGCTTCACATTTACGTTCATTTTCTTCTGATATAAATGAATTCATGAGACCATGCTCGTTTTGAAACCCTCTCTATCTCCCATATACACAATGATAAACCCAAAGTACTAAAGTGTGTTCCTATCTTGCCCCATTATATCTTTTCAATTCTGATCTTTGAAGCCCAAACCTAAACCCAACATCCAACAAACCATCAATCAATCAAAACAAACCCTATACTACCATAACTAGCCTAAAATCCATCATAAACAAAGCTAGATCAGATAGAGAGAGCCCTCTTTGAGTCTTGGAGGTATAGATCCAGAACTCCAAGTGGTTTAATGTTACCTCCTTTATTGCCTCCATAGCCTTGGGAAAATTACAGAGTGCTAACATAGTGAGGACTCCACTGGTGATGTTCCTCAGAAAAGTGTATCAAGTTCCAAATCTGATTACTGATGGTGGATAGTGATAAGGTACAAGAAGAATGAATCATCCACTTGGCGACTCCAATCAACTCCAATCAGTTTCAAAGACTCCATTGGAAGAAGAACCTAAAACATGACAAGACAATCTGAAAAGATTAGGTATGCAAGTTGGAATTGTACCCAGACATAATTGGTTTTATTTTTAATTATTTCGTCCCTTTTTGTGAACCTGTCCAAGATAATATTGTTGAAACTCATATTGACCAAATTCAACCTGAGGAGCCTCAAGATATTAAGCCACGTTTTACAATCTTCGTACATACTCTTACACCTGTATATATTCTAGATAGATACAAGCCTCTTGTATTACCCCCTATACTCCATGATTTCCCTACCAATTATTACAAACATCTTCTCAAGTTTGAGGGAGAACATGGTAATATCACATCTGAAAAACACATACAAGGTTTTGAAAATTATCTTGACGTTTTCAAGGTTGAGCAAGATGATGTCTGTATTAGGAATTTTTCTTTATCTTTGCAAGGTCTTAGAGATAAGGAATGGTTCAAAAGTTTGTCAGCTGCAAGAATTCCCAATCTTCAATAGTTTGTATAAATCTTCCTTGATAAATGGGAGATCAAGAGAAATATTTTCCTCATTCTAGAAGAGTATGATCATTTGAAATGACAATCAGGAGAAACAGTGAAGCACTTTTAAGCCAAATTCAACCAAGTTTACAATTCAATGCTTGCTGAGATAAAGCCTCCTCCTGGTTTAGCTCTTTTACACTACCCAAATTCCTTTGATCTGGATATGGCATTTCAACTAAGAGAAAGGAACACAACTACACTCAAGGAGATGCAAGATAGTGCAATTAATTTGGAATAAAAATTGTTGATTAAAAGGTCAAAGATCAAGGCAAAAGAAGGGAAGAAAACAACAAAGGAGAGGCTGAAATCTTCAGAAGCTAAACTGGACATTCTAGCCAGCACAATGAAAGAAATGATGCAAAAGGTCATCATGGGAAATAAACTTGTTTTTTAAGGGCATCATGTTTCATTGGTTACAAAGAAAGAAAGGGTCACTATTCCCAAACACTTTGCAGCTCATCCTTGGTATCATTGATTGGAAAATGATTGTTTCATGTATTCAATTCACAACGTAGTCAAAGAGGGAACTCCAACTGATCTTGTAGAAGAGCCATCAACTGATATGATGTGTATGTTTGATGACATTTCATTCATGGATGATCTACCCAAGCATGATCAATATGATGAGGATTACATCAAGATGGATTTTCCAAATCAATCAATAGCATATTGTTGGGAGGAAGAAGATCAATTGCAATCCAAACATGACAATCAACCTGTACATAGAAATTATGACAACAATGAGTGAAATGTAGAAAATTTCAGAGTAAGTGGAAAGACTTCACCCTTATGTTTCTCTTCATTTCAATTTCTAAGAGAAAATTATAAACAAGTTGTAAATAGTGAAGATGTAGAATCTTATAATGAATCAATTAAGGATGTCATTGATGACATGGAAGCTATTTTAGATCTAGGATTACAGCCACTAAGTTCCCTTGAATTTCAAATTCTAGATGAAAGTTCAAATCATAGGTGACTTGATTCTTCAACTATCTATTTGGCATTTCTCTCGTAACGAAGACATATGGCTTGCTAGGCTCGGTTGATTTCACTTCTCCCTCCATCCATTTCGCTCGATCCTTCATCACCCTGTTGCACCCTTCATGCCCTCGCCCTCCATTTTTTCACCCCTCCACCGTTTTTGTCCCTACATGAATAAACAAGCTTAGGCTAAAAAACAATAAGTTGATAATAAATGGTTAGTGTCATTTTTAATACTAATTAGCATAATAAAGTTAATTAAATTAAATTAGTGTAGTTAGATTAAAAAAACTAGGTTAGGCTTGTTAATAATAAATAAAATACTAATAAATTAATAATTAATTGAAACCTAGGCTTGAAACTAATTAACAATAATTAATTAAATAATTAGTAATTAGGTTATTTTTTTTTAAGTTAACAAGTAGGTTAGTGTATTAGAATTAAACATTAATTAAAAATTAAATAAAACATATAAATATAAAACAATTAAAAATTTAAATTAAATAAAACAAATATAAAACAAAATATAATATAAAACATAAATTAAATAAAACAAATAAAATAAAATAATACATATAATAAACAATAATAAAAACAAAAATAAAAAAAACAAAAATCCTAAGTTCTAAAACTCACACGGATTTTCCCCCATATCCTGGACCCCCCTACGTCACTCAACTAAAAGAAGGGTCCGGGAAAAGCGAGTTTTCCTTGGAAACTTGTCACCACCAAATGTCACCAGACCACCTGTAATACCACTTACCACCTTGGGGGGTCTGGGATATCACTACCCCCATCCAAAACCGTTTTCCCCAAAAATAAAAACCATTTTTTCCCTGTTTGAACACCTGTCTTCCAAGGACGATTATGGGCAAACCAAAAGGATTTTTGAGAAACAGAGAGAGGTTTTTTCTCTGTAATGGGATGAAGAAAAACAACCTCTATCATTTTTTTCACAGGTATCAGGAATTGGGAGAATCGAATCCATCTTTGAGCACTATTTTTTAGGTTTCCAGTTTTCCTGATCTTGTCATGTTTTTGCAGTGGCTGTTTTGGAGAGATGGAGATGAATTCGGAAAAAAAAAAAGAGGTTTTTTTGTAGGATAGGATCTTATACAATAGCCTCTTTAAGTTTTTTCACAACTGTCATATTTTTGGAGATACAAGCATCTGATTTAACTAACCTATTTTTAGCAGTTTGACCCACCTTTCATGGCAAACAATTCAAAATTTCCAGGGATTTGTTTCTATCTTTGGCCAGGTTGTTGATTTCGATCTTATGAGCATGGGGGAGAGTATTTTATATCATTTTTTGTACTTTAAATGTGTTGTGGGGTTGGATGTTGTGGAATTGAACTTTGAGAACACTATTGTATAAGACAACTTGGTTGGAACTAATAGACATAATTTGCAACAACTATTTTGGGATTCCTGTGGTATGTGATTTAGCAGTGTTTTTTATTCCGTGATCATATGTATGAATGTATTGTGCATTTCCATTACATTTCCACATTTCATGTGATTTATTTCTTAGGTGATAAACAAAATTCATTACTTCAATGCTCTGTTTTGGAGAAGATTAACATTTATGTTCATTTTCTTCTGATATAAATGAATTCATCAGACCATGCTCATTTTGAAACCCTCTCTATCTCCCATATACACAATGACAAAACTAAAGTGATAAAGTGTGTGCCTATCTTGCCCCATTATATCTTTGCAAGTCTGATCTTTGAATCCCAAACCTAAAGTCAACATCCAACAAACCATCAATCAATCAAAACAAACCCTGCACTACCATAACTAGCCTAAAATCTATCATAAACAAAGCTAGATCAAGCAGAGAGATCCCTCTCTGAGTCTTGGAGGGATAGATCCAGGACTCCAAGTGGTTTGATGTTACCTCTGTGATTGCCTCCACAGCCTTGGGCAAATTACAGAGTGCTAACAGCTAGCAAACAACTTTCAGAGCGACATTTGGGCCAATCCATTTATGAAAAGGAAATGTTATCTATTCTACATGTTGTGGATATCTAGCATCCTTATTTATTGGGTCAGTGATTCCAAATCAAAATTGATCATCAAAGTCTCAAGTATTTCCTAAAACAATGAATTTCATCCCCGATGTAGCAAAAATGGGTGACCAAGCTATTTGGATATTATTATGAGATCATTTACAATAAGGGTGAGGAAAATGTAGTGGCCAATATTGTTTCCCGGAAATATGAAGAAGACGGGTCCCTTTTCTCCCTCTCCTTCATTGTACCAGATTGGCTCCAAGATGTTCATTAGAAGTGGATGCAAGACCCCAAAATTTCTAGCCTGCTCCACCAATTGCAACACCATTCTTCAATTTCTCTAGGGTACTCTTGGAATAATGAAAAATTTCACTACGAAGGTCGTTTATATTTATGCAAGAAATCCCAACTTAAATCCACAGTTCTCTTTGAACTTCATGCCTCACCCACAACATGGCATTCAAGGTTTACCAAAACCTAGGAACAAATCAATTGTTCTTTTTTCTGGGAGGGTATGAAACAAGACGTCTGCACCTTTGTGGCTGAATGTGAGGTATGTCAACGCAACAAGGGAGAAACTATCAAAGCTCTGGGCACACTCCAACCACTTTCGATTCCCCCTGCTATTTGGTGAGATATTTCTATGGATTTCATCGTAGGCTTACCTAAATCGGRCAATAAGTCAGTTATGATGGTAGTCATAGATTCTCTCTCCAAATATGCTCATTTTTGTGCTATTCAACACCCATTCACATCTGCCATAGTGACTCAAATCTTCATGGATATTATCTTCAAGCTTCATGGCATGCCTAATTCTATTGTCTCTGACAAAGACCCCACTTTCACCAACAATTTTTGGCAAGAATTGTTCAAGCTACAACACACCCAATTACATCTTAGCACTGCCTATCACCCCCAGACGTATGGCCAAACTGAAGTTGTCAACAAGTGTTTGGAAACATATTTGAGGTGTTTTTCATCTTAGCATAAAAATCGGTGGGATCAATGGCTACCCCTAGCTGAATGGTGGTACAACACATCTTACCATACAACTACTCACATGAATCCTTTTGAAGCATTCTATGGCCAAAATCCCCTCTCCTATATGCCAGGGTCTCTAAGATTCAGAAGGTTGAAAAACATATTACAGTATGCGAGGCTATTCTTTGTGCCCTCAAAGACAATTTGGTCATGGATCAGAATCGTATGAAGCGACAAGCAGATCAAGGTCATTCCGAACACAATTTTGTTGAAGGGGACCAAGTATTTCTTCAACTACAACCTTATAAGAAGACTTCACTAAAATATCAACATTGTCAGAAACTTGCGCCCAAATTTTATGGTCCTTATACAATATTCAAGCATGTGTGTTTGATAGCCTATTAGTTATTTCTACCCAGTCAATTGAAGCTCCATCCCATTTTTTATGTTTCCTGCTTAAAGAAGGTGATTGGAACTAAGTGCCAAACTCAAACTATTCTCCCTGAGTTGGATGAAGAAGGTTCCATATGGTTGTAGCCACAAGTATTCTTGTCCCAACGAGAGCGTCATCTCCGTCAGTGCACTATCCAGGAAGTGTTAGTCCAATGGAAAGATACACCTCGAGAAGATACCACCTGGGAGCCAACCACCATTCAACAATAATTCCCTCATCTGAAGCCTTGAGGACAAGGTTGTTCTTCAAGGGGGACAACATGTTAGGGACCTAACCTCCCTAACCCCTCACATAGGTAGAATAATATAATTCCATATAATAAAGGGAAATATTAATAAGGCCCAACAATAAGGAAGAATAATTCAAATGTAAGAAGACCTAATAGAAACTTCTGCTTCTAGAATGATCTTCCTCTAGATTGTTACTTTGGATAGATAGAATTAGTATAAATATGAGTAGAGGGTATGAGAAATATTGTCTTGGATATTATTGTAATAGAGCTCTGCTTTGCTGGAGGTTTCCCCCTCGAAGAGGAAGGTGAACATTGCTATCAGTAATCAAAGTGCTCTTTTTGGTGCTATTCTAGTATTGTTCTAGTTATATTATTGTTTCTCTACCATTTCTAGATAAAATATTTATGTTCTACATACTATTTTATATTTGGAATACTAGAACATATGTCCCATTAAGCTCCAACAGTATTCCATCTTCCATTCCAGACATAACAAACATGTTATCAGAATCCTTTCATATTTCAATTTTTCCACTGATCATATGAACATAGTGGCCTTGCTATCAGATGTGCACAAGGGACAACAAACTCCTTTGCAATTCAGGAAGAAAGAGTACATTGCACAAAAGAAAATATGGGAGTCTAGGCAACTTAAGCCTGATGGTGCCCATTCCTGAAGGTTTAAGGCTAGACTTGTCTGCAAAATACACTATGCCATCTACATTGTCATTGAAGTCTTCAAAAAAATCTCTTCGAAATATCATGCAAGAGGTTGCGCTTGTGTCAAGAAGCCATGCCTCTTTCCAAGGACTATATACAGTGTTAAATAAATCTTATGTTACTCCTATATTGCAGTGAGCAACAATGTAATGGGAAAATACATGTGGATTACCTTTTGTTGGTTATGAAGTTTTACCTTTGTCCTCTTTCTTCTGTTTGATGTCTTCTTTGATCTTGTCCCATGGAGCTCACAATCATTTGCTTCATGTGACCCATTCTTTTTGCTAAGGGTACAATGAATATTGGATCTATTGCCTTGGTTGTGTCTACCTCCCCTTCCTTTGAAAATATTTCTTCCACATCCACGTCCTCTTCTACTACTTTATCCTCCCGAAGAATCATGTGGTTTACTCTTGTCTTTATGAGCAAGGTAAATAGTCTCACCAATTGGAGGAGTTGACTTCCTTCCAAAGGATTTCTCATGATCTGCAACTTTCTTCACCAACTTKTCAAATGTCATGGATTTCRTTTGATCACTTGATTGCAACAATTCGAGATACTGAAAATAAGTAGGGTGGAGGACCTTAATGAAGTGAGATCAATATTTTCTTTGGTGGCTTCAATGCCATGCATTATGGCTTTGATTTCTTAGGATAAATACATATGGTCATCATTCTTCAACTTTAGGTTGAAGAGCTTCAATATTAATTGTATGAGTTCAAGATCAGAATGTCTGTCATACAATTCATTCATTCTCTTCAAGGCTCCATARGAATCACTAACATAAACAATATGACAACTCACCTCCTCACTCACTATAGCACAAATCATAACATATTCCTTCTGGTATTTGTCTTCCCATATTTCAGGTTCTTTGTTTAACGTTAGAATTRTCGTTTTTCTACCAGGTCTGCTACTCTCCATCTTTAATTTTGAGGTTTCTTCTTTAGTGATTTTKCTGCTATGAGGAAAGGCTACTGCCTCGTAAATTCCTTTCCATAGATAATTGTAGATCAATGTTCTCTTGATCTTCCTGTACCATTCTCTGTAGTTTTCTTTGTTGGTCAGCACCATGCCAACAATGGAGATGAGAGAATGCATTGTTCTATATTTACTCACATGCATCAAGGTATCACAATGACACAACAATACAGTGAAACTGCACCAATAAAAATTAAACTAGAACCAAGAGAGTTCTGGCACCACTCTAGTGAAGGAAGCGATCGAAATGTGTTGTAATAAATTCCCCTGCGGACAAGTGAATCTCCTCTTGGATTCTAGACCCCTATACCAAGACATGAAACATGATAACATTGGACACTAACATTCCTTTGAATATAACTAACTAATCATAAAGAGAAGGAGAAGGAACAAAGTGTGATGCACCTTATTTTGATGTTTTTCCTCGCTACTCAAATTTGAGCTTGATCTCCAAACTCTTTAGCACCACTCAATACCTGTAATGCAATGGACAACAAAATACAAAGAACTCATACTCTACTCTATAAGATTAGTACAATCAAATCCATCTATAAGAAAAACATATGCAAAGAGACATCTGTTAGAAGCAAATAGGCCAAGCAATATATTAATGAGAACTCTTAAATAAATGATTGCAGACTATAGATGTAGTTGCAACAGCTTCCCCAAGTCCTCCTTGTCCAACCCTTGCATAAAGCTCCCAAAATCATAGGTTAGATATCCTAAATATTTCTCCCAAGACCATAGGTTTGATACCTCAAATCTCCATTATCATGAGATCATAAGTTTGGTATCTCTAAACTCCTCTCTCCCTTCTCCATGGAAAGCCCTCATTATATATGATTTGGAGGCTTAACCACCATGGAGAGGATCACTCATCAGATCCACTAAAATGGGATCTCTAAGATATTTAGGGAGAAACTATATCTTAAGGATTTTAGGGAGGAAATATCTCTCAAGGATTTTAAGGAGGAAATATTCCAACCATCCATGAGATCCTCCATCTTCCCTGAAAAACAGGAAACCAAATGTGAGGTGGATTCTCACACTTAATTAATTTATTTTTTATGAATATTAATAATAATTCATGTGCACTTGGTATTTTAGCCTTCATGTAATATATTCCTCCTCCACATTGACTAGGGATTTTGACATAGGTTATTCCATGGTGTCAAGGTGTATGAGACACTTATATGACACTTACGACACTCAAGGCGAGGTACTTAGGTGTGAAAATTTCATGTGTAACAAAATGCCTCCTAAAGTGTGAGGTCAAAAGAGAAAATGATGGCCGAAACACTTTACAAATATTTAATGCAAGGGTGTGGAGTTGGAGAACCTGGAAGAATATGCAAACAACCATCAAACAATATTAAAAAATGTTCCATTTTTGAGGCAAGCATACCTATGCTCGAAATACGAGATGAATCAAAGAACGACTGCCGACCAATACACTGTGGATCCATGAAAAATATTGACTAAGGATATGGCCACCAAATACACAATGTTGATCCATACCTCCATGAAATGAATTGATTGTAGCCACAAAAAATACACAGTGGAGCTACAAGATGATAAAACATAGCCACGGGCCAATACAATGTGGATCTATGTGATAGTCTAAACATCAACATACTCAAATGATCTCGTTCATAGCCTAGGCAAAGAAGTTTAATAGAGTGAATGCTCAACCTAGGGTCTTCGTCCTAATCTCAATGTTGTATGAATCTAGCCATGTGAATAGATGTTTTGATGTCGAACATTGTAGAAACCACTTGATTACCGGTCATTGAGGTAAATCGTTAAAAAGTGCTAGGGAAATCACCAATGATGTCAATGAATCCCAAGGTACCCTAGTACATTCCAGTGAATGTGAATAAATGAGCTGAGGTCGAACATTTGTGGAATCATCCGATCATAATTCAATGATGTAAACCTACTGTCGGAGGCGAGGAGGCCTAACATTGAGGCATGCATGTCCCAAGGTACTAACTAGTTTCTAAGTCTAATTCCTGGATGATGTGTTGAATTCGACAGGAAAATACTTGTAGAAGGAGGGCCTTGATGTATCCCTCATCAACGACACGAAACTGGCATAGGAAAGTGATGTAAGATGGTGAATCAAATGAGTATCAACTGACACAGGAAATGGAAAATGGAAATACTGCAGATGGATGGTTTGAAGTAAAACTTACCTTGAACATGATGAGGCATGAAAAATGACTTGGCAACATTGAATCGATGAGTACCAAAAATGTAATGTGACGACAATAAGAGAACTCTTTGACCGAAAGAAAAGTATTGCGAAACATGGAATTGGTATGACTTAGAGACAAGTGGATTACCCAACTATAAGACGAGATGAAAACATGTGCCATGTTCAAGGGAGACAATAGCTGCCATAAAGGATTCTCAAAAACTTGACCCACTTCTTTCAATTCCCCCCCCACCCAGATAGATGAGTACCTCTTTTTAATTTAACGAGCTTGAGGAGGGAAACACATGCTCTATATAACTCACCTTCGGTAAGTTCCTCTTCATTTGTTTAACAAACTGGAAGAAGTAAGGGTTCGTTCCATATGGGACCTTCAATGTGTAATTCAATGAGTCCAGAGAAGGAAAAACCAGTGGTTTTTCATGTTTAGAGAGTCTGAAAAGAACTTAAAGGTGACTCCAAGGTTGTCCTTTTTTGTAATTTTAGTCTCACGAGGCTGAAAAAGAGATAAAATACCACTTGAAAGATGCCCTTTCAAACCTTTTAATGAGTTTTAAAGGAAGCAAGATCACTCGACAATATTTTCATGTTTAAAGAGTCTGAAAAGAGATTAAAGGAGACTCTAGGGGGTTCCTTTTTCATATAACCTTTACGAGTCTGAAAAAGTGGTAAAAGTATACTCAGTTACATTCTCATGTATTTACGAGAACGAGAAAGAAAAAAGACTAACCTCGGTATTGGTTTCATTTTTACACAAGCTTGAAACAAAATTAAACTTATTCTTTTAAATTCCCAAGGTAATTTCCAAAGGTTGGGATACCCATGGATGGTTGGTACTCTGCCCCTATCTTGAAAATCTAGTAGCTTAAATCTAGAATGATAATCAAAGGCAGGAGACATGCCCCCCCAAGCTTCAATTCATTCACTGACTTTGAGGTTTTCACCAATTTCTGTACTAGATGGATAAAAAATATAAGGGTCGATGAAATGAAGGTTCAAATATGAGACTTAACGAAAGACTCGACTCGACATCTACGAGATCTAGCTAAAGACTTGACTCGATATCTACGAGATCTAGTGAAAATACTCAACTCACTATGAGAGGTGACTTATTCATTTTTTAACGAGATTGACATATGAAAAGAACTATGCTCATGGATCCGGTTTCAATCCCCAGATTTCTATTTCATTTTTTAATGATCTTTCCACAAAGAGGAAAACTATGCTCGAGACTCTAGGTTGAATACCCAAATTTTTGTTTCATTTTTTAATGATCTTTCTACAAAGAGGAAAACTATGCTCATAACCTCTGTTTTAGTTTTTAATGAGCTTGCCACAGAGAAGAAAAACTATGCTCATGAAATTTGTTTCATTTTTTAATGAGATTGCAACAGAGAAGTGGAACTATGCTCGTGACCTCTTCTTGAGCATGGCTTCCAAGAGGAAAATGATTTGGAAGGAATACATGTCAAGGGACAAACGTCAATCATGGCTTCCAAGAGATCTTCGCTAGATGGAAGAAAAGTACTTTGGATGGAATACATGTCGATGACCTCGATAAGGGTAGGGAGATCTAGCTCTAATAGCCCTATTGAAGAGATGACCATGTCAACTACTAGATCCAAGTCAAGAGAAGGGAGAGATTCCCTCTCGTGCGGGGTTGAACGCATGGGGTAGGTCATTACATAATTGACCTGTGACAGGGCAGACATCACTTGCATGTACAAACCATTCAGGGAAGGCAGATGGTTGATCATCAGATGAGGGTCAATGAATGAAATATGGTCAATCATTACTATGTTTCCATTATGAGGGAAACACATCACTCGAAAGAGAGTGGACACAAAATCTCTCATAAAGTAGACATAGTCTTACCCAAGGAGCAGGTTAAAGTCCAAGGGGTCGTGAACTACCATCACATCGCCGCAAACTATTTTTCCTCCCAAATTAACCAAAAAGTAAGGAAGGATTCCCAAAGGTTGACTAACTCTTCTTTTAAAGGTCAACATATTCCTAGTCACATGTGAAAGTTGTAGTGAACCAAAATATTTCCAAGCATTCATAGATAAGATGCTAACAAAGCACCTTCGTCTATCACAGTGTTAGAAACATTCCTATCAAAAACCTGCATGGTTATTTGAAAAGGCACGTAAGAAGGAAGACAGGGTTTTTTCAAATGATTCCAATCAATAGAAATTAGTTGATTTCTTGAAGGGGGTGCCATCGAGATGGGTGGAGTTCCCTCTTGTCTGGGTGAATCAATATTAACAAGGTAGACCTGAGCAACATCCTCACTCTTCGAATGAGGAGTGAGATTGACTGGTGGCAGAACCAAATCGACCACTTTGGTTTCACTCTTCAAGGGAGAAGTGGGATCGGTCGATAACATAACCGTATCGACCAATTTGATTCTCTTCAAAGGAGGAGTGGGATCGATCGATGAAAATACTGGAGCAAACACTTTGGAACTCTTCAGAGGAGGAGTGGGATTGATCGATGACAAGACTAGATCAACCACTTTGGGTTCACTCTTTATATGAAGAGTGGGGATGACCAATTATGGAACTGGATCAACTACTTTGTTTAGTGGTTCAACCGAGGATGAAACCAAATTGACCACTTGATCAAATGGATTGACCAAGGATGGAAGCGGATTGACCTGCCCATCAACTAATGATGGGATGGGATAGATCTTATGATAACTGGTTGGAAGTTGAAGATTTTCCAAAAGAGAAGAAGCCTCGTCCATATGAGGAAAAAGGTGAGAGTAATGGTCACCTTCACATAACATGCAAGGAAATTTGACAGTTCTCTTCTTCTTATCAACCTTAATGTCACTAGTTGATGGGGTGTCACTAGCATGTCTAGCAGGGGCTGATGAGGTGGAAGACCACATTTCTAAGACCTTGGGAAGACTAGGGAAATCCCTCAGAAAGTGGTCACCCTTACAAATAATGCAAGGGAATTTGGGTTTTGGATTCTTCGTTGTAGTCTTATCGACCTCATCAACACTCCCAGTACGATTAACAATGGCTATTTTCTTGGGTCCAACATCTGATGTGGTTGGAGACTTGGTCCTTTTCAGGTTCTTCTTATTCTTCTCTTTCTGTTTCTTTTTCTTCTTATCAACCTGGCTACTTTATTTAGATATTTCACTAGGAGAAGAAGGAGAAAGGGAAGGAGACTTAACGGGTGAAGAAGGATAAAATTTGACATGAGGTTGATGTGTGGGTGGTGTGCTTACATCTGAAGCACTGGTGCATTTGAGATTAACAGAGTGGAAAACAACCATACCGGTAGCCCAATTGTGAGACCTGGAAGGCTCAAAGTAGCGATGTAAGGAGGAACAACGTTTCTGTAAGAAGGAAAAACAAAAGGTTCCCCCAGAGCAGGGGTTTCTTCATTGGTAGTTCTGAGAACTGCTGCCATTAAACACATATTCAACCTAGAGTCTGCTAGGGAAAATAAACAAACACGCTAAAAATCTAGGAAGCAAGCAAACAAACAAAACCTTCTCACAATGAACGAACTAGTTGGTGATGAAATCCAACATCGTGAGATCAATATAGGAAGGGGATGGGATAGAGAGGGTGGATCATTTACGTTGGTGACCTTCTTAATGGACTTATGCCTTGGTGCAAGATTCCACACAATAAACAAGGATTTACCCTCCAAGGAGCCCGAGTGAGTTTGACCAAAGTCTGTTCCAGGTACAACAAAGACTTCCCTTCACCGTCACCTTGTGTAAGGAACCTAAATATTATGGCTACTAATGCCACCAAATCACAATCATCCTTTGATCGGGTATAGTCGACAATCGATTCCAAATGTATGGGAAGGATAAAAAGTCCGGAATCCTTCGAGAGAACTAAGGACAACTGGATCAATAATACTCTAGAGGACCCTGAACGGATTCAGAATTCATGAAGCACCGAGACCAAATGAAGATAGTTGGACCTCAAGAAGAACCCCCAATATACGATCTTACTACTACGAATGGTTAAACCTCAGAGGGATAATAACCACGGCTCTCCTGAACGCAACCTCGTCCGTAACCCCTCTGTGAGAGGGGGATCCCAACTATGCTTATACGAAAATTGGATTTACTCTCCTTATCGCAAGATGCTAATTTTGTTTGACAACTTTGGAAAATTATCCTTCACACCTATTCCAAAGCCCGACACCCTAAGCTAATGTAGGTTTTCTACCAAAAAATATACAAATGTATAATCAATTTTTATAAGCGCTTTATTTTAAGGCTATTGTTTACTCAAGAGGAAACTGGTGTGGACTAAATGGTGTTTTGACTAACTCTAAACAATGAAAATAAATGAGAATGCAAATATTTCACTTCGACAAAATCTATATTACGAGAAGGAGAAAACGTTTATCATTCCCAGATGCACAATGTCCCATTTTTTTTATTAAACTCATCAATATCAAAATCCTCAAGAAATGATCCAAAGAGACTATACATGCTAACATTGGACACTAACATTCCTTTGAATATAAATAGCTAATCAAAAAGATAAGGAGAAGGAAGAAAGTGTGATTCACCTTATTCCTATTTTTGTCCTCGCTGCTCCAATTTTATTGTTGGCCCTTGACCAAGTTTTGGGAAATCCTTGGTCAAGTTTGACCTATTTTGGGACTTCAACAACCTGTCGAAGGCAGAGCAAAGATCGTGTGATCTCAGCCCCTTTTTGGGATTTGGGATTATGTAACAAGTATGGGATGTCATCCCATGGGTTTACCCATGTTTAGGCCTATTTTGTAAAGTATAAATAGAAGACTAGGCAAGGTAATGAAGGGAGGTCATAAGGAATAGCTAAGTGCTAGAGTTGGATCTGTGTGATCAAGATTGTAAAGTTCTCTGTGCATACTTCATGAGACTTGCATAGCTAAGTGCAAGTCATTGTAAGAGGTTGTGGAAGGCTACGTGCTTAGATATACTCGGGGACGAAGGATCTAGCGAGTTGTGCATATCTCATGTCCTATGTGGAGTAGGGTTTTGAGTCTCTATGCATGTAACCTATTGAAGAAGCTAATAAATAAGAAGAGTTGGTGGACGTAGCCCCAGGGTGGGGGTGAACCACGCATATGTTGTGTTTCTCTTCTTTGTGCGATGTCTTGATTTGTTTATGTATTTACTTGCTAAGTTCTTTGATACAGATAGATAGATCTGTTTATTTTTTGTGCTAATGATGTATGTGGATGCTAGATCTGAACTATGTGAATGTGCTTAGTGCTTGAATATGATGGATCGAATCGACCTCTCTATGATAAGTTCTTAGATACATCAGATCTGGATGAATGATGCGGTGCTCTATTTTATCTATGAAGTAGATAGTGGTTGAATATTGATGAACTGTTAGTGCTAAGTGCTCTGTTAAGTATTACAATCAAAGATCTGTGTCCCAGGTAAGGTTGCAGATACCTGAGTCCTACAACCACCTCTTCCTCTACCTCAGGTGAGAGTTCATCTGCTTCGCAGGTGTTGCCGAAAGGGCCAATAGTTAGGGTTTTTTTGGTGCATTGTTGTAGCGTTGAACCCTGGGTTTGCCCCTGTGACAACAAATGGTTCCGTTGCCAGGACCTGAAACTGTGATTGCTGGGAACTAAGGATGAATAAGCTTTGTGAAAATATCTGACCTAAAACTGTGAAATCTCCGTAAGTAGATCTTTTTCCCTAGTGTGCAACATTCTACTTGACCTGTGAATCTTTGTGCTAAGAAAAGAGGTCAGATCTGAAGAAAAGAGGTAAGATCTAAAATCTCCGTGCTTTGATAAAGGTAAGAATAAGTGGAAAGTTCTAGATCTGAAATCTTTGTGCTTTGTAGAAGTAAGATAAGTGGAAATTTTTGTTTCTAAAGTATGGATCTAGGTATGTTTGATAGACTCTGTCCTAACTCAAAAACTAGGTCACTAATAGATGAAAGAAGGTTTGATATGTATAGATATGATAAGAATAGTGGAAGATATGTTATACCTATGCATAGAAAGAATGTTTGGACTAACAAGTGGATGCAGGATCCTCAAAATAAATGTTTTCAGGTTAGCTACTATGATCCTAGAGCGTAGTATAGAAAGAGCTGGGAATCATTTAAAAGAAAGAGAGGATTAACCCTCTGTTACAGTTGCAGAAAACCAGGACATCTTGCTAAGGAATGCCTTGGAAGAAGAACTAGTTGTCTTTGTTGCAAAGCTATGGACCATGAAGTATTGGATTTCCCTAGAATGATTGCTAAGATTGAAGGAATAAACATGAGACTAGAAAACCCTAAGGCATATCCAAAAACTGTGATTATGGCAGAACCCCAGAAAGAATCCAAGAAAGTATTGCTACAGATAAAAGAAACCTTGAATGACCACCGACATGTCAGTTTATCAGAGATATTCAAAGAAAAAGAATGCCTTGAAGCAAGAATAGGAGACTTCGACATTAACTGTGTTCTAGATGAGGAAACACAGGTGAATATCATGACAAAAAGAACTTGGGAACTTTTAGGGAAGTCTGGTATGACTCCATTAGGAGGAATAGGTCTATTTAGAGGAAAGCTAATAAACCTATGTGGAAATCTCACCCAAATATCTATGAATGCCAATGGAACTTTGACAGAGGAAGATTTTGAGATTGTTAAATTTATTGAGAACATCACCCCATTTACCATGTTACTAGGAAAAACTTGGATTGAAAGAAATTAGGCCAGAAGGAAGGAAGAAGAAAATGTTTTAGCGCAGAAGAAGAAAGAGTTAAAAGATTTCATGACTAGAAGGATCACACACTTGATTGAAGAACAGGAGAACAGATTGAAGATATATAACTCCAGAGACCCGCATGTCGAAGATACAAGAACACTAAATGACCCATAGAATATTGAAGTACCTGTTTCAGATAAAGAAGAAGTATCACCCTCGAATCATAGGAAAGAATCTCAACAACGGGAAGTAACTATGCCAAAAGAAGATAAGAATCAGAATGGAAAAAGGCATACTGAGACGAAGCTCACTGGAAAGAAAGCTAGAAAACTAAGTAAGAAGAGAGATAAGATCGACACGTTACAAAAGGTTCCAGAGGGAACTTCGCAGAAGGAAAATTTGCAAAATTGGAGCTTCGCCGGGATAACAGAACAAAGTCACATGGAACTTCACCATGGCAAAGCAATATAGCCGTTGGGACCAATATAACTGTTTAGCCTACCCCCCGAACGGGTAGAAAGGCATTTATGGTTTGCCACTAGACCATTGGACCGCACCATAATGAACAGAACAGAGTTAAGGAAGGATTCTTGACTGTTGCAAGCAATCCATTGCCAAGTTATCTATTTATCCCGTCGTGCCATGCACTGAGAACACTTTTTCTAACCATGAATCTGAGCCTGTAGACTTGTTAATTTTACACAACGATCATTGTGCTCTTGCCTTCTATCCTATTGCAGTGTCTAATTTACTCCTCAAACCCGAAGATTCCCAACCCCGAGAATGTATGTCGGACAAGTTCAGCACTACAGAGAGATTTGTCGAAGAAGTTCTGATCGATTTCATGACTGAAAGAGTCATGTCGATGTCTACAGGTGTACAAGCATCATTGACAAGAGGAATTCAATCCTCTTTGTCAACTGCTCGTGGATTGGGGCCATCCCGACCATCAGTAGAGAAGAGAACCAAGCATAAAGACAACCTAGCAAATGCGAAGTTGATTCCATCCATATTGCCCGATTACATCCCGCCTCTGGCTGGCGGGGTGAATCATGATAGTGTGCCAAGAGAATTTGAGTACACTATGGTCACTGAATACCTCCTGAAGGGGATACACGCAGTTCGAGTAGAGCAGGATAAGATCACAACATTGAAGTTCAACGACTTCAACCTTGGAGATCGAAAGATCTATGGTATGCTCGCCCCATACAAGTACCTAAATAGAACAAAAGGGAAGAACTCAAATATCATCCCTCAGTCATGGACGATGAACCTCACGCATTCCACCCTGCTGAATGTCATGAAGATCCCACACATTGGAAGACAACAGGAAGTCAATGCCTGTGTCAAGATGCTAATGTCGTGTTACCATGGTAGATACTTATGGATATAACGCCGCATTACAGTTGACCCAACGTTGATCCACAGAATCACAGGACTGAGTATGCAAGGACCCGACCCATAGGACTTTTATCTAGGAAAAGCCACAGACCGTTCACTAGCAAAGAAAATCAAGGATACATATGGCGACGTTGAGAAGGGAACAAGAGGCTACAAGGTAGCTTCCATCTAGAGTGGCACATTGCGTCTCACATGTCAACTGATAGCTGGAAATTTAGTAAGGAAGAACTGACCTATGCAAGTCACCGACTTTTTCATTGACCTTGCAGGGAAGTGCATAGAAGGCCTATAGATGAATTGGGCGAAGTACCTAGTTAACTAGTTGGAACTAGATTTCTGAGAAGCACATGATCAGGGTTATGAATTTCATTTTAGCTAGCTCCTAGTCCTCATTGTATTTGTTGCCTAGGAGATGATGGAAGGAGCAACCTTCCCTAACATAGAGCCATTCGAACCGCTTTCTGCGAAGTTCGCTATCCAGTGGTATTCAACTGATATGAAAAAACAATGGCAGCCGAACATTGTGTTTCATACATACCACCTCCAGCTAAAGAGAGCCATCGAAGTCGAGCCTCACATGACTTTGAACACCTCGTAGAGGTTCCAACCACTAATGAAGTTCAACACAGATCGACAATTTATCTACATTACAATGCAATAAGATGAACATAAAGAGAAGCTCCAGTCATATTATAAGCTTACATAAGAAGACCTTGAGGAAATCACTAAGGATTAGTCTGCTAACCTCCTTATCCCTACCAACCCTGTAGAGATATGATATTGAAAACCCAGAGGACACTCGTAAAGAACATAATACACCCAGAACCAACAAACAAAAGAAGACTGAGGAGGTCCAAAACTTAAGAAAAACCTCAGGGAAGACTGCTTCCATGTCACCTGATCGAGGGGGTGGTGAGGAAGTAGAAGCTGAACAGAGACCAGGCGAAGTAACACCACACAGAGGTGAGGTTGACCCTTTGAAGAAGAGGAAGGTTTCCCCCTTGAAACATTCTTTCTGGAAGAAATCGAAAGCCTCCATGACCAAGATGCAGACTATCCTCACCTCTGATGACTTTGATTTCGTCATATTAGCCCTGAACGATGCTTCACTGGAGATAACAGAGAAACAAGGAGAGAAGTAGGAATAAATGTATGATAGGATTGAATTCAAACTCTGAGGGGTACAATAGGCCCTTCAGTCCAGTCGCGCAGTCTCCAGTGCGCCCCTGCCATCGGGAGAACTAGAGTTGGGAGATGAGCCAGCCCAACTCCATCGACTAGCTGAGACAATTGAAGCTCACCTTCGACGAGCACAATAGGAAATAGATCAAGCCACCCAGGCTTTGACACAAGTGCAAGGAGTACTTGTAGAACAACGCCGAGATGAAAAACAGGAAAAGATTGCTCTCCAAGCAAAGTTTGATGAAGAAAAAGCATAGCTACAACAAGGAAATGAACAGTTTCTTGCGGAGAAACTCGAAGTGAAAGAAGTGGTCAGCAGAGAACTTCACTCTATGATAGTCATATAAATAAAGGTAGAGGATCGAGTCACGTAACAAGTGGAGCATCTCATAGAAGTTATCCAACAGCTACAACAACGCATCATAGACTTAGAGATCCACACAGTTCCCGAGACTCCACAAGATGTAAGGGATCAAAGAGAAGAAAATGCTCAAGCATAGTTGAGAGAATAAAATCCCTTTCTATGGAATGTAAGTAACTTACTGATCGCAGTTCCTAGACCTATGAGAAACTCACAAAGAATCCAGAACTGAAAGCACTGGAGTTGCATCTCCAAGAGGCAAAGTATCAAGACGAAACGATACAAGCGCAACTGAAGCCTCTTTTAGTTGTGGAAAGAATGAAACGATCCCAGGAGTAGTACACTGCCCAACAACAGATCCACACTATCTAGAGTAGAGTTATGGAAGTAACTCAGAGGCTCCAACCCGTACAAGATAAGGCTTGCCAATTGTTCATAGAGGTCGAAAGCCGAGGAGAAGAACTGGAGCAGGTTGTCACTACAGCCAAACAATGCTTGGAGGGACCTATCAATGATGCAGTCATCCAAGAGTTTGTTGAACATGAGGCCAAGGAAAAACAACAAGTCGAAGCAACTCGATCTATGCTTGAGGATTTTGAAGCAAAACTACCCAGATCAGAGTGCCTCGGGATGAGACATAGGTGAGTTTT
>ML812659.1:196415-217557 GCA_009831015.1 Picea engelmannii
CTCTTTCGGCTCAATTCAGAGATCAGAATTCGTAATTTTTCATGGTGGGAAACGAAACAGAAAGAGTGCTCGCTCACTTGCCTCGGCATCCGTTGAATCCGAAAAGCGAAGAGGCGCGTGGGTCCATGGATCTCGAGAAGGATAAGTCTGCAAATTGAACACTATGAGATCCGACCCCTAAAATGACAATCCCGCTGTGAATTTTTCCAACATTTAAAGCACGCACGCTGATGTAAGCAACTGTGAAAAACTCCCAGCGGATCCTCTAAATTTAGCGAAACTCTAAATTTAGAGAGGACAAAGGCCCTGCAAGAGGGATTCGTGTCTCTCTATAAATGTCTATCTTGTCCGCAGCCACCAACCCAATTAAAAATATTGGAAAAAACGCCCAACCACGTCATCGTGTTAGGTTCGTGTTTGGTTAAAACAACCGCATTAATTTAATTTAAACCTTTACTAATCATAATTGTAGATTAAACGTTTGAATTTTTGAATTTTTATGATCATATTTTAGATAAATTTTTATTAGTTAAAAATTGTTGGAATGATTTTTGTGTGTTTCAAGGTTTTTCAAGGTGTTGAATCCATTTATGTAATTAAAAATAAAATTTAAGCAATAAAAAATGGTGATTTTTCAAGAAAATGGTGATTTGTCAATATTTTAAATTAAAAAATTAAAAAAATCAAATGTTTAGATAAGCCTTAATCTATGTTGGGATTAAATTTATTGGATAAATGTTTTGTTAAACAATGATGAAATTTGAAATTAAATTTGATGGACAAATGTTCTCTTATGTAAAAATGGAAATTGACAATTTGACAATTTGCCTCTCAAATATAGTTAAAATTTATTTGGTGTTATTTTTTTTAAAAAATTGTTAAAATGGATATTAAAGTTGTTAAAACTGTTAAAGAGTTGTTTAATTTTGAAATTCCAATCTTATTGTTATAAAATAATGCTCATTAAATAAAATTAGTTTTTTTCTATAACCATCATTGTTTTAACAAATTTGCCTCTATCTTTCAAATATAGTTAAAATTTCTTTGAATTTCTTTATAACTATCATTGTTTTAACAAATTTGTCTCTTTCACTTAATATTTCTTTATCAAATATAATTATTTTTTTTTTTTGTAAATTATCAAATTTACTGAACTTTTCATTTTTATTCGAACCCTAAATACTACCCAAAAAAAATGTTGAACAAAACCTCCAAACAGTTGATCTTATATCACCGTCTTAATTTAATGCTTTAAAAATAATTAAGACAACTTTAATCCTTAGTGATATCAAAGGCAGATTAACTTTCGTTCCAAAATGGTTTACCTCTCTTTAGGGCCCTCATGATTACGAAATGAAGAATGTGATTTGTGATTGATGATCATCTTGTGTGTGCATTGGACTTATCGTTTTTTTATTTGGTTTATGATTCTTGTACTTTTGCAAAAAGTCTGCTTAATATTATATGTCATGACATATGTACATGATTGTGATTGTAACTTAACCATCCACAACATCATTGTCGAATTTAGATAAATATTTTTTTAATTGATTTTTATTATTATTATTTTCAATTGTGTTATTATTATTATTTTCATCACATTAAAATGTATTAACCAATCGATCATAAACGTTGTCAAAATATCAAACAAATCTACCATTCAAAGAAAATGATGAACCAAAGATAAAAGGTCCATTTACATAACAATTATCAAACCCCAAAACCAAACTTTTAACTAACTTTTTGATAATTTTAATGCTCTTATACACTTTTTTCAAAAAGACATTGATCCCCAAGATTGGATGATAAGAAGGTGATTGTGCAACTTGATAGATGTTTGGGTCTCATAAATACCCATCCTCTGCTTAGCCCCTGTGGATGGTTGTGCTCGAAGATAGTTAATGATAGAAAGCGTTAAGATTTTGGTGGTGTACTTCCCCTCGGTGGAGGTTACTCCTTTTGCACTGTGTTGGATCTGGATGTGTTATCACTCCAGGAAACTCTCCTAGGCTGTAAGTCAGAGATGCCTGGTAACTTAATCTTTTGGTAACTGTTTTCTCAATAATATGTGTGGGTTTGGATCAAGTCGGATGACTGAATCATTTCTCACTCAAAACATGCATGAACACATTTAGATGGACAAGGCTTTCAACCACAAATGTTCAGAGAGTTTACAAATAAAGGGATGTATGGAGAAATAACTATTATATCAACAAAATCACATATAAAGCATATATGAATGGCCAATTACAATAATCACAGGAATACTTGCAAAGTTTAACTTATGAATGCAATGATAAGATGACAGTTATCGGCATAAACAAGCATAACAGCATGAATATAATATCCAGGTGCAAGTACAGAATAGATAAGAAGATGAAATCTGAACAAGTTATGGCAAAATAAGCTTGTATTACTTAATATGAAAATGAGAAGTTTGAGTACTTAATATGAAAAAAGTCTCCAAAGTCGAACCCTTAGTTCCTATTCTACCTTTAGCTTTATAGCTTTACAATGTAGTTTTGAGATCTTAAAAGCATGGATCAAATATGCTAAAGATAGAAAGTCAAAATTCAGTTTGCAAAAGATATGGAATGATCCCCAAAAATGAGGTCAATCCCAGATTTCATGGTCTTCATCTCCTGTAGAGTCATGGTGTAGTGCAGAATAGCCTTCCAAGGCTGAGTGATGACTCTTCCAAGAGATACAAATTCGAATTAGTTGAGGTGAACAAACATCCTGATTTTCTGCCTTTGTCAAAGGTACCAAAAATGATTGAAACACCTCTTATTTCCCTTATCTATCAAAAATAGTTATTGGATCTGACTTGACAATTCAACAAATGTCCATTTGAAGAGGTTTCAAACCATTCCAACTCAAAAAATCTCGATCTGGGCAAAAATTCGCTCATTCTGGCAGCGACAAGCTTTCAGTGGTTAACCTAGAAGACTCCTGAGTGGATTAACTACCAAAATCTCTGCTTTCGGTGGTTAATGAACAGTCGTCATGTTCGCCTAAACCACTGAAACTTCAGCTTTGAGAAAACTTCAAAATTTGCAAAATGATTACATTGATTCTTTGTTGAATGTTCAAGGTCTTTTGGACGATGTAGCCCTTGTTCGTGCAGATCTGCGAACTTCAACTGGCTGTGTGGAAGGCTCTGGTGTATCTACCATGGTTGTAGCTAAGTTGTCTAGAGTCTCCAAACCTGTTTGTTCCTGTGTTGGCGATTGAGAATCTTTTTATTTCAGCCTCAGAATTCTAAGTTGCCTGTACAGCTTCATGTTTTCCCTTATCAACACCCTGTTTCTGTCCTTTATCTTATCATGTTTTTCTTTGAGGCTTTGGTTTATTTTGAAGAGCTCTACATTTCTTTCAGTCAAGTCTGTATTTTCCATTTTAATAACTCTTTCCAAGACTTCCATTTCATAGACTTGTTGCAGGAGTTTATTGATTTTTCGTGCCTTAGATGCTTTAGGCTTACTTGAAGAAGCTTTTGCCAATGATGGACTGTGTGCCTCTGGGGGAGTTGGTGAAGGTAAGTTGGAACAATTGTCTGCAACTTGTCCAACTTGTACATTACCTTGTGTCTCTGCTAACTCCTGTTCTGGCTTTGAATCACTATAGGGTAGGTTTAAAGGGTTACTTTGTTCAGCAGGGTCCTTGGACTGCTCACCCTCAAACTGTAACTTTCTTTTGGTTATTTTCTTTTTAACAGAGGATGATTCTATCGGATCTCTTGGTGGTGAGATACCCTTTCATTTTCTATGACTGCTTTTAGGAGTAATGGTCTTCTTAGTGACAACCTTTTTACCCTTCTCCTACTGTTGCCAGTCAGTCTAGAATTCATTCCAGAAGAGGAAGTAGTTCCACTCTACCTGCCTTTTCTTCAATGACTCTTTGACAATGAGAGTAATGAGTCCTTGATGAGACAATCTACTTGCCACCTTAGTGGGCTTGTCCTTGACTTTCTAGCCATTTTCGTGAGGGCTTTGTGCAAGTAAAATGGTAAATTGATGGGAGATCTCCCTGTGAAATGATTTAAGAGTTTGAAGTGGTAGAACATGACTCTGTTGTATCTACCCTCACAGGTGATATAGACAAAGATTGTCTTCAGGAGAGATTTCCATTTAGGTTCCAGATAAGACATTGGTATGTCTTTTTCTATGTAAGATCTTTGTGCAGAGGCTGTAGGTAGGACCTAAATTCAATGTTTGAAGGTATCGTTGATTTGAACCAACAATCACCTGTTCTGGGAAGACCTGTGAACTCAGCTATGGCTGCCTTATCAACCACAAACTGCTCCTTTCCCACTGTTGTTGTTCTTCCATCATACGAGCTAGCAAAAGTCTCAGACACCTGTTGATGAAAATCTGTCAGTTTTTCACAATATGTATAGACTCCAGTCTGCTTGAAGAACTCGACCACCTCAGGGTGCGCCTCAAGGTACCAAACTCCATCCAATTCATCCCTTAGAACTGACCCTTCTTTCGGCATTAGTAAATGCTGATTGTACCTGCGATTAAGGAAAAACTTCGTGCCAGGGAGACAAAGACTCTATGATTTAGGATGACATAGAGTATGACTCATAGAAAGAAAATAGGACAGGGTGACATAGAGTTTAGATCGCAAAGCTCAATCACTAACCAAGTTTAGGCAACAGACTAACTAAAAACATGTCGACAATCTTGAGTTTCGGTGAGATATACATTCAAATTGAAACAAAATGGGCTTTGAACTACCTGATGACTCGACCTGGCTTGATTGGTATGACAATTGGCTTGATAGCGTTTTGCTGAACTCTAACTGCGCTCGACGATCACCACAAGAAACGAGATTATGATCTCTGGATATGCGTTTGTTTGATAAAATCACGGGCTCAAAACTGCCTCAATAACTCCCGAATTCGAATTGATAATGAATGGAGATCAAATCAGAGATTAATCGAGGTCATAATGGATTTGTGTACTCGTGACTGGAAATGGTGAGGGGCTACATGACTAATCATTTCTATTAGTCGGGAAACACGCATGAATTTCTGTATCTTTGTCGAGTCTTAATTTTGAAAAGACAAATGCAGTTGAAAGGACAACAGGATATCAATCTTCGAATAGATACAACAAGAACATGCATACCTTACCACCTTCATGGGATTTCAGCGGTTATGTTTTCATCATTGCGCCAATTGACAACTGGCTCATGCGAAAGCACGGGCTTTTCATTTTTCCCATTGAAGTCTTTTCGATAGTTAACCACACTTTTGCTTTTCCCTCTTAACTACCGGGAACGAAGGCTTTCGGTGGTTAATGAGCGCGTTTCAAGCTCGCCTAAACCACCGAAACCTGAGATTCTGTCTTTTGCTTGACCGAACCAAATCAAAAGTTCTTTTTGAGCTTATTTACAGAAAACAGACTCTCTAACCTATCTACAGAAAATTTGAAATAAATTTTGGACCACAACCTATCACCTCAAAAACAAAATTTCCACCAATTTATTTGAGGAGATAACAGGATGGTTTTCTTGCCCGTTTTGGCAAGAATCACATCAGGGGAAGGATAAGGATGCATGCTTTCACCATTAATTTTCATGGACATAGTCGGCCTCCCCCGAAGCACCACTTCTCTCCCTCTATGAACCTACCTCTTGTTGCTCTATGCCCTCCTCGACACTTGGTCTATTCTTTGTTTCCTAGTGCTCTACCTAGTTTCATTGTTAGTCCATGGTACTCCCCTCCTATTAGCTCCAAGCTCATGTTCCTTCTCATGGCGAGAGGTGGCTCCATCCATCATACATGTATTCATCGTGATTGGCTCACTTCCTCATGGGCACAACTGAGTGTTGAGGAGTCTGCAACAATTTTTCAAGCTAACATGCCCCGAGAAGTTCAAGCATAAATTTGTCTAAGGGAAGTTGACGTGCACATTTACAAGAATTTCATCTAGGATGAGGACGTGGAAGTGGATATGTGTTCCTAGATCCTGGATATTGGTTCGTCTCACACCAGGAAAACCAACAGTTTCAAAATGATGGACTTGTACTGACACATGAAAGCCCTTATGGGTAAGGTGTTGATGGAAATGACAAAAGCTTATAATGAAATATTGCTCCAATTGGATGATGTGCAGTGGTGTATGAAATTGTAAGCACACACTTTGAAGAGGTTGAGCTTGAAAACAAAACTCATTTTTCCTCTTTAACATTTGATATGATTTAATAATAGCTCACTTGGTTGAATGTTATTTTATAGAAATAGAGGTTTTCACTACAAAATTATTTTAGACTTGTTTTTATGTGCGGTGGTGTATGAAATTGTAAGCACACACTTTGAAGAGGTTGAGCTTGAAAACAAAGCTCGTTTTCCCTCTTTAACATTTGATACGATTTAATAATAGCTCACTTGGTTGAAAGTTATTTTATATAAATAGAGGTTTTCACTTCAAGCCTTTCTCTTCTTAAGTTATTTTTTGTAAAAATTCATGCAACTTAAGTTATTGTATAAAAGTGAGTCGCTTATGTTATAAAAGTAACTTAAGTTACTTTTTATAAAATGCATGCAACTTAAATTATTTTATAAAAGTGAGTCACTTATGTTATAAAAGTAACTTATTGGTAAAAGTGAGCTTATAAGAAAAGCTAGAGGAGGTGAACATTTTCTATTATTTTTTGCAACTCAACAACCTCTTCATGCACCCATCACCACGTGGGCCAACCTCCCCTTAACACAAGACACCTTGATTACCGTTTTCACATTTTATGTTTTTCTTCAAACAGGGATAAGTTTATTAACCAAAGTCCATTTTCAATGTTGTTTTTTTAAGTGTCTATTTTTCTTAATTATTTTCATTTGAACAATCAATTTATACATTTGGAGCCATATTACTTTCATATTATAATATGGTCAATCCAATTGAGATCTTGCTTACTAATTCAAAATGCCTATGGTAATCCCATATAGAGGATTTACTACGAACTGAGGGACTTTACTAGTTTACCTTGGGAATCAAAGTTGCCCCCTTTGATCCATTAAAAAAAGCCAAGTGGTAGAATAAAAATAATGCAACACATGGATTGGTATGATGTCAATTTGCATTGATTTATAGTTTCATTTTCAACGAATTAAAATCTAATATGCAACTTAGCAAAAGCTAGAAATTGTGTTTGATAAACATGATTCGAGCCCATCACCTAAAAAATCAATGAATTTCTGTGAATCCTCAAGATTTATTTTTCATTGAGGATTATCTCTCTAAGTTTAAGACACTTAGACTTTTACTTGTAGGATATAATATAAGGAAGGAACATGACCAACTTATATATTTTATTTTTGTTAATCTTGGAAATGCTTATTCTTCCTACTTTTCACTCCACAAAATAAGCACTTATTAGTCAAGGGGTTACTTACAAAATTCTATTTTTGGAACTTTTTGTGATTCTATCATTAAAGAGAAGACAAGCTCTTGCATCTTGGATGATCAACACTACAAGTACATCTAGCAAAGCCTTAATGGTGCAACAAAAGCAAGGCACCAAGCACATGAAGAAAATATCCTCACAACAATAAACAAAATAAGGGCCCCAAACCCTCTCAACAAGCTTCTACTCCCAATGGTGATAAAGAATCTAAATCAAAAGGTAAGGAATCTAAGAGGCGTTGCAATTTTTTGGGGAAAGATGGTCATATGGAATCTAAATGTTTCTAGAAGATGGAAGCCTTAGAACCAACAATGAAGAAGAACAACTTCAATATTGATCCCCCTCTTTCTAACTTTGTTTCTCATGGACATGCTCTTTCTGCTTCTTGTTTTTCCTTCAAAGTAACATCTACTTCTTCTTCTAATGAGTGGCTTATTGATTTTGGAGCTTATTATCGTATGACTAAGGATAAAGTCATATTTTATATTCTTAATGAATGTAACACCAAACAAATATGTGTTGATGATGATAGATATCTTAGTGTTGTAGGTTCCATACAAGTTCAAAGAGATGATGGTCATTTCACTGATGTATTATGTGCTCCAAGTGTAATTTTCTCGAGTAGAACTACTAGGAACTTTGGGGTTTATTACTTGTCTGTTTGTGGTATTTTTTTCAAATATTTTGCAGTTTGTCTTTCAGAGTTGCGTTGGGTTTGAGTTTAAGAGTTTTGCAGCAAATAAATTATTGATATGGAGAAACAATAGATAAACAACAAGATACAAAGAGAATAACACAAGGAAATAACCACAAAACTTTAGATCTAAACTTTATTTAATATATAAGTTGACCTCAATACAAGAGATATACAGATCTGGAAAAGATATGGAAAATATGGAAGTTGTGGCTAAAGACACCTCCAAAATACAATGCAATAGAGAGATATGGATCCTCCTAGACCTCCAATGGATGCATGCAGAGTCTGACAAGATCAAAAGATCAATTTCTTTCCCTTCAATCTACTGGATGAATGCTCTAGCTGAGTTGCGCCCCTATTTGGTTGGAAATACCATAGTAAATTTGGCCCTGCTATATCTGGCCTCCAAACTCCTGAAAAATGCTACAAACCTATATATTTGGAGACTATAATATCATATGATGATATTCCTCAGTTGTAGATGTAGATTTGACCCTCCAAAACTCTGAATCTCTAAGAACCAGTGCACCATCCTTCATAAATTCGCTCAGCTTGAGAAAATAATAAATATGCCAGAATAAGCCCTCAATAACTGATGAGAAAAGGTGCTCTAGTGGTGTCCAATTCCTCTATATCAAGTTTTACTTTAGATCCCCAACCCCCTAACCAAATTGAACTCCTCTTCCTTCAACAGTGCGCCCCAATCCTGCAGAAAACTCCAGATTTGCACCCTTACCTCAACAAACCACTTATGAAACTGAATATAATGGTGAGGGTGGAATCTTTCACCACCTTGGCCATTCTTGGATCAAGAACAAAGGAACATTTCACCTCCTTGTTTATCTCTAGGGTTTGTTTACTCAAAACCCTCAAAACGACTAAGCTACATAGCTCAAAGATGCAAAGTGAGAAATGACAAGAATGAGGAGTGAAGCACCCTCCTCTCCTTTTCTACTCCAACTTCTAATTTTCACTTAAATTATTTAATTGGATTCTAAGGTCTATTACTTTATTTTTCGTATCTTAGCCAATTAGCCTTTATTTTCTTTTTAGCCAAAGTCACTTTAATAATATAAATTTAACACCTTAGTGACCATTTAGCTCCTTAGTTCCCTTTTCAGTGGGACTATAGTCTAGGGGAAAAACTAGACTCCTAAGTCTCCCAATATCCTTGTCACTTGGAAGGGGATATTACAGTCTCCCCTACTAGAAGTTGTTTTCCCAAAAGCAATTATGAATCTGAATGTTGTACAACCTGTTCACCTTCCCAAGTGGCATCCTCTACCAATTTGTTTTTCCATTTAATCAGGTATTCCTTGATATTCTTGTTCCTTCGATTTTTCTCCATCACCTCCAAGATCTCTTTTGGTATCAATATCAATTTCCCTTCCTCATCTACCAATGGTAACTCCTCATTAGTAACAATATGATGTATCAATGCTCTTTTAAGGCATGATACATGGAAGACATTATGAAGTTTTCTCCCCTATGGAAACTCTATCTCATATGCAATTGCTCCCACCTTTCTCTTCACCATGTATGGACCATAAAAGCGTGGTTTGATATTCTCAATGCCACTTTTCTTGATAGATGTCTTCCTATATGGTTGGAGCCTCAGATAGATTAAGTCCCCCACCTCAAAAATGCACTCCACTCCGTGTTTATCTGCATATAATTTATGTTGGTTTTGGTCCCTTTGCAAGTGATCTTTGAGCCCCCTAAGTATGTCTTGACTTTCCCGTATCCAATCCTTAGCCATAATATCTCTACTGTCTCCAAAAACCATCACTACAAAAGTGAGATAATAATAACCATATAGGGCTCTGAAAGGAGACATACCAATGGACATGTGGTAAGTGGTGTTGTAGCAATATCCACCCAAATGTAACCACTTGAGCCATTCTCTTTGTTTCCCTGATACATAGTTCTGGAGATATCCTTCCACCCACTTCTGGACTATTTTAGTTTGGCCATTTGTATGTGGATGATAGTTGGTGCTAGAAGTCAACTTTGTGCCAACTAGCCGAAATAGTTCCTGCCAAAATGTGCTCATGAATCAATTGTCCCCGCCACTCACAATAGTCTTGGGCATCCCATGAAACCTAAAGATCTCCCTGAAAAATAAATCTTCCACTTATGATGCGTTGAACTCTATGGATATGGAAAAAAAATGAGTGAACTTGATCAAGCAATCTACCACCACAAAGATGCTATACTTACCTTGCGCCTCGGGAAACCCTGTTATAAAATCCATAGATATGCTCTCCCATCTGTGTTATGGAATGGGAAAAGATTGTAATAAACATGTTGGGTGGGTGTGTTCTTCTTTATTTTGATGACATGTGGCACATTCCCTGATGTGGCGTGTAACATCTTCCTTGAGGCCCTTCCAAGAGAACCTTTCTCTAACCTACCTATAAGCCTTGAGGAACCCTTGATGCTCTTCTAATGGTGAGTTATGAAATGATTGCAATACTTTCTTCTTAAATTTAGATTCATGAACCAAATAAATTCTTCCCTTATAAGAAACTATGTCATCCACAATCATGTACTTGATCATCCATCAATTCACATGCAAACTTATTTTTTGAATATTCTACCAAAATATGCAATTTCTAATCAACTGATATCTATGACATGAATAAGATGAGGGTCTTCTAGATAAGGCATCTGCTACCACATTGCTTTTCCCCTTGGAAAACTCTATGTCAAAGTTATAATATTTAATCTTACTCACCCACTTTTGTTTCCTCTCATTGAGATCCTTCTACTTTAAGAAGTACTTGAGGCTGTTATAATCTGTTCTAAACACAAATTTTGCTCCCACCAAGTATTTTTTGAATTTGGCTAGAGCATGCATTATAACTAGCATCTCCTTGTAATAAATATTATATAGTAGCTCATGACCTCTTATTTTTCGACTTTCATATGCAATGGTATGCCTATTCTGCATGGGAATGACTCTAATTCCTTCCCCTTATGCATCACACTCTAATATGAATGGTTGAGAAAAAATTGGTAAAGATAGAACTTGGAAAGTGCTCATTACCTTTCTCATTTTTTCAAAGGTCAACTATGCTTCATTACTCCACTTAAATGAACCCTTTTTGGTCAAATCAATCAATGTTGTGCATAGTTGAGAGAAACCTTTAACAAACCTCCTATAATAGCTGAAAATTCCA
This sequence comes from Picea engelmannii, assembly GCA_009831015.1. Lineage (NCBI taxonomy): Eukaryota > Viridiplantae > Streptophyta > Pinopsida > Pinales > Pinaceae > Picea > Picea engelmannii. Next base: position 207,708 of record ML812659.1, read on the forward strand.
AGGAATTCCTTGAGCTTTGTAAGTGTTTTGGTTGTGGGCCAATCTAATATTACTTGGATCTTCTCCTGGTGAACTTACACCCCCTATGCCCCAATGATGTGACCCAAGTATAGAACTTCAATCATCCTAAACTCACATTTGGACTCTTTGGAATACAATGCTTGTTCTTACTTAATGCTTAATATCTCATTCACATGCTTGAGATGATCTTCCCACTGTCTTGCTATATATCAACAAATCATCAAAGAAAACTAGCAAAAATTTCCTTAATTGTTTGTTGAATATATGGTTCATGCAAGATTGGAAGGTGGTTGACGCATTGATTAACCCAAAAGGAAAGACTAGGAATTCATAATTTCCATAGTGGCATCTGAAAGTTGTCTTGTGTATATCGTGTTCCCTCATCCCGATTTGATTGTATCCAGAGCATAGGTCAATCTTGGTGAAATACACTGCACCATGTAGCTCATCCAATAGCTCATCTATCCTAGAAATGGGATACCTATTTTTGATGGTTTTCTTGTTCAAGGACTTGTAGTCAATACACATGTGCATGGTACCATCATTTTTCTTGACCAATACAAATGAAGATGCAAAAGGACTAGAACTAGGTTGAATATTTCCCATGTCTAATAATACTTTGATAGCTTTCTCTATTTCATCCTTGAACATTGTTGTATTCCTGTAGGGTGTAGTGATGACTGGTTTGGCTCCCTCCTCCAACTCTATGATGTGCTCAAATCCCTTGTCTGGTGGTTTCCTTGGTTGAATTTTCCCAAAACCCTTCTCATGATTATCAATTATCCCATGTATGTAATGTGAATAAGATTTGTGATTTTCTTGAATATTTTGGGTGACAACTAGACACTTTGCTACATAAGCCATGTCCCCATTGTTATAGCACAAAATGCCACACCTATGCATTTTTTACATGGCCCATCCCTTTCCCAATGCTTGCTAGAATTTTCCCCAAAAAGAACTCTCAAAAATCACTTAAAAAATATGCCCTAATATCATATCCACAGGTTTTCCTAGTGAAAAATGCGGACATCCGCGACTTTCCACACCGCAACCTGCGAATGCCCACAAAATTTGTGAAAAATAAAATAATTATGTGTTTTCAAGTGGGTTTTGCAGTTGGGATCGTTTCTCAATGACCCTTTCCCATACACAATGGAATCCAACTCCCCAAACCTCTTTGGGAAGATATAAAACAATCATGGAGGGCTAAGGAGAGGTCAAGTCCTTTTATGCAAATTTACATTGCCAACATCTAGCAAGCCTCCCTTCCCTATAATTCTTTGAGAAGCATCCCATGTAGTATGGAAACTCCTTTTCCAACACTTCTTTCTCATGTTATGTGACTATAGGGTGTCTCCTTTGTAAATGTGTTGAACCTACACATAATAGATCTAGATAAACAATAATACACACATTTACAGAGACAATTGGAGAAAGAAGAAGAAGGAGAGAAAGAATGAAAGAATTCTCATTAACCGTTGTGAATAATGAATAATTTACACATGATATACTCTGTATAACTCAATGAGTGCGCACTGGAGGAGAACCAATGTGCCATAGTGGTGGTATAGATTGATCTGGACACACACCAACAATTACGGGAGTGAACTACCACCTAGTCTAGTCTCTTAGGTAGTTACGGGAGTGAATTGCCACCTCATTGAGTTAACTAGTCAACTAGTCTTCAGTTAACTGACTGAACAAAGAGTAGAGAGGAGTTAACTCAGGGAATCAAGGCTAATGCGCCAATTTGGTGATGATACCAAGGCAAGTTCAAATAATCATGGTGATGATCCCAATGTTGCATGGTGATAAAACCAATGCAACATCTAAACTCAACTCAACTAGTCAAACTGAAGTGTTAAGTGAAAGAGAATATTCTCCAGGTGGAATATTCTCCCCTAAAATATAGGAGATTGGATAATGAATAATTATGACTATAAATAAGGGAAAACCTTAGCAAAAATAAATCTTAGGTGTGTGTGAAGTAACTCCAACACCCCCCCTGAGCATCACTATGGTGAAAATAAAGAATGGGTCCTGGCAACGAGGCCATGTTAGGTACCCAAATACAAAAGATACACTGAAAATAATGTGAGGAAAGAGGGAAAACCTCATGGGAAACCCCCCCCTCAAGGTACAATGTATGTAAAAATAAGAACTACAGTTGCTAGGCAACTATGTCCTTCACTCCAAGACGACTTCGTAGAGAATGAAACTTTTGCTCAGTGAAGGTCTTGGTGAAGATGTTTGTCGTCTGCTCTGCTAAAGGAAAAAATTGTAAGTCGATGATCCCCTCATGTACTAAGTCCTAGATGTAGTGCATGTGGATCTTGATGTGCTTCGTTCGCTGCCTATGAACTGGATCTTTGCAGAACTTCAGAGTGCTCTGGTTGTCACACCAGATGACGATCGACCGATAAAACTAAATTCCCAACTCAGTGAGAAAATCTTGTAGCTACATAGCTTGAATGGTTATGTTAACTACCCATCTGTAATTTTCCTTGACTGAAGATAGAGCAATGGGATCTTGCTTCTTGCTTGACCAACAGATAGACCTAGAACCAAGACTGAGTGAGTAACTAGATGTGGACTTGCGATTAGTGCTATCGCTATCCCAGACGAAATCAATAAACCTGATGAGATCTAATGTAGAGTCTACTGCATAATGAATCCCAAAGGTGATGGTTCCCTATACGTATCGAAGGATATGCTTTCCATATTTCCAATGTAGCTCATGCGTCTCCTACATGAATCTAGAAATTGTGCCAACTACATATGAGAGGTCTAGTCTGGAGTGTGCGAGATACAACAATATCCCCACTAGTTGTCTATACAGTGTGTTTTCAAATAGTGGAGTCTCCTCGCCATCCTCAAGTTTGACTCCTGATAGGAAAGGAGTCGGAGAAGACTTGCAGTCTGTCACGTAAAATATCTCAAGGAGATCTCGTGCATACTTGGCCTGAGACAATTTGATTCATGATGCATCCTGACTAATCTCGAGTCCAAGGAAGAAGTGTAGCGGACCCATGTTCATCATAAAAAACTTGTCATGTAGAATCCTCTTGACTGCAACAATCGCTAAATTCGATCATCCAATGATCAACAAATCATCGACATATAGAACTAAAAGTAGAAGTGAATTAGTCGTTATGAGCATGTAAACATTTGAGTCTGATTTACAACATACAAAGTTCTATGACAATAGGTACGAATCCATCTTGGCATACCATTCCCTCAGAGCCTGCTTGAGGCCATAAAGTGACTTCTTCAGTCGACAGACCAAAGATGAGTCCTACATAAATCCCTAGGGATTCTCCATGTAGATCTCCTCAGAGAGATCACTATGAAGAAATGAATTCTTCACTTCCATATTATGGACTTCCTATCCCTTGGATGCCACAATAGAAAGTGCCAATCGTATGGAATCCATCTTCGCTATTGGAGCAAAGGTCTCATCATAGTCAATACCATGAACCTGCTGAAAACCTTTGGCGACAAGCCTAGCTTTGTATCTGTTGATCTATCCATCCACTGCGCTCTTGGTCTTGTAGACACATCTACATCTGACAAGTTTCCTCCCAAAAGGAAGGGGAACCAGATCCTAATTTTGGTTCTCGAGGAGGGAGTTGTACTCCTCCTGCATGGAGGATTCCCAAAAGGGATTTCCAGCAGCCTTTCCATAAGACTGTGGATCTGAAGACCGAACCAAGAAAATATTTCTGGAAGGAAATGGTTCAGTGGCAGTGAGTGAAATAGGAGGCTCATTGAAATAAGATAGAGTCATCCTAGTATCGACTGGATCACCAACAAGATCCCCTGCATCCTGAAGAGTAGTCTGTGCCCACTTGGGCCTCTGCTCTGGCTCTGCAACTACATCTGGATGATCTGACTCTGCATTTGACTGTACTAACTTTGAATCTGAATCATCTGAATCCTCTGAATCAAAACTCTCTTCTGAAGAAGAGTCGACATGTGCATGCTCATCATCTCGGATAGGTGGAAGAATGAAGGTGTTTGCATGCAGCTGTTGAGGTGTACGCGAGACACTTTCCTTGAATTGGACACTTCGCTCAATGATGAGTTGGTACGAGGAAAGATCAATAAGCCTATATCCCTTCATACCATCGGGGTATCCAACAAAAATACACTCAGTTCTCTGTTGATCAAGTGCCTTCCTCTTTTCAGAGGGAATCTGGGCCCATGCAGATGAACCGAAAAATGTGAAAGTGGGTCACTTCCGGTTTGAGGCCGCTCCAAGCCTCGTAGGGGGTTTTATCCTTGACATATCTATAGGGAGATTTGTTTTGGATGTATGTTGCACAATTAAGTGCTTCGGCCCCTAGTCTATGTGGTAGTGACTTTGCATGCAACATGCAAGATGCCATCTCCTTTAGAGATTTGTTTTTCTGCTCAACAACTCCATTTTGTTGCGAAGTATAGGGAACTGTGTGCTAAAAATGAATCCCTTCCTCATGGAAAAGATTATGGATCTAATGATTCACATAATCTCTGCCATTATTAGTTCGAAGGACTTTGATCTTCTTTCCAGACTTTGTCTCAACCAAGGCTTTGAAATCTTTGAGGTGTTGAAATACCTTGGAATTTTTCCTGAGATAGTAGACCCATGTAAAATGTGAGAAATCATCAACAAAAATGAGAACAAACCTCTCTTTTCTGATCAATGGATGCGGAAAAGGACCCATGAGGTCACTATGGATCAGATCTAAAGGTGTAGAGGCTCTCTGAAACTTTCCCTTGTCGAATTTCTCTTGAGGGTGTTTCCCGAGAACACATCGTAAATTCTAACCTTGTACAATATCTATTGCAAATAGATATTCAGAAAATATACAATGGAAAATACAAACATTACATAGATATTTTTCCCCTGGAAACCCAAACCGAGAAAACCAGCATATTCTATATTCATTCATTGTGTTACAATTTTTACAATACAAAATACATATAGGAGCCAGAGGCATCCAAAACCCTAACCCAATGAACTGGATTAGTCCAAAACCCTAATTCCTTAACCAGAAATAGAAAACCATTGGCAAAGAAACCATGTGCCGAAAAACCACCTAAATATAATGCAGTCTCGATGTAGAAAAAAAAATTCGGGGGCGTTTCCCCCGAACGCCCGACGCATATGCTTAGACACTACTACTTGTGCAAAGAATATAACACATACCCAACATTCTCCCACTTGTTGTTTTCTTTGCATACAGGGGGTTATAGGGTTACATAGTCAACAATCCAGGGTATTAATTGATCTAGGTGGATATCGGTGGCCACCCACCTTTTCCAACTGGCTCAAAACAGTTTTCTGGCAATTTTGGAAATTTACTATTTTTAGCAGGTTTCAACTTCTGGGGCCATTTTGAGGGACTAAATGAAGGTTTTTCGAGATCTAGGTTCTCAAACATAGATAAAGGCATTATTGATCCCCCAAAATGAATCTCCTTGATGATACCTTTCCAACGAGCTATCATACGCCTAAAACGGAGATCATATGCAAAAGTTACAACCCTGGGAAGTTGATGTACTAACTTACCCAAACGGGGCCCACATGACTTTTGGCACTTCATCTCCTAGGGTTAGGTTTTTGGATGTCTTGGACTTTTGGAATTCCTGTTTATTTTAAAAATGCCTCTAGAGCCTCATTGTAATCATCTTCTTGCGAAGGCGAGTAGTGTCACATCTCTTCTCAGAGATAAGCTGCCACCATTCTAGCAAGCCTTTCACTCTGTATTTTTATAGTCTCTGTACATTTATTTCATTAATAGAAACTATGTATTACTGTATATTTGTGTTTATGGTTGCATCTCTAATACATTTCTGTTATATTATTGAATATCTGCAATATCTCTATGCATTTCCTTATTATATCTCCGCTCTCATTTCGTGCTGAAAATAATCCGGATCAGTGGTATCAGAGCAGGCTACTCTTGATCATTTTTTCAGTGCATGTTCCCGATGAGGTCCGAGTATAGCAAGTTGGGTCTCAAACTTGTCTCTCTTGAATACAATCTCTCTCGCACACCCAAGAAACCCTCAATGGTGGAAGAAAATAAAATCGACGGAGCAGACGATCCTATCAATCTGTTGCTTGAGCAAGCTCTCACGCGACAGAGGGATGAAATGATGGAGAATTTTTCCCACATCCTTAAACATCTACTGATAGCATCAGGTGCATCTTCATCAAGAGGCCACTTTGGAGGCACCTCACCTTTCAAGGTACAAGTTAATTTTGATATTCCTGTATTTGAAGGACAGATAGATGCAGAAGCCCTAGAAAAATGGTTAACTCTGCTAGAAGGTTATTTCTCTGTTCACAATTTTTCTGACAAAGAGAAGATCACCTTCGCACTCCTTAAAGCTCTCCCTCATGTAAAACATTGGTGGGAAACTTACTGGGAGCAAAGTTCCACGGAGGAGTCTAGAATATATGGGGCCGATCCCACTTGGGATTTTTTTATGGATGCGGTAAAGGAATAGTATTACCCTGTTGGCAACTATGAAAACCAGTACATGAGATGGACCACACTGCGGCAAGAGAGGGGCCAAGCAGTTTCGGAGTTCACCAATACCTTCCATACCTTGCGCACCAAGTTGGGTATCAAAGACTCCGAGCGACATTTGGTTCTGAAATACCGTGGGGCTCTACACAGATATATCCAGACTGAAATGGATTTTTTGGACATCTCATCACTCGGTGCTGCTTATCGATATGCTGTTAAAATTGAGCAGAAATTTAAGCACCAGAACAAATGGGAATTTGGGTCTGCAAATCCGCAACAACCAAAGTATGACAAAGACGACCCTAACAAATAGTCTCCTGAAAACCAGTCCAAGACACAAGAAAAGAAGGGTCACTGGAAGATAAAGAAGGACACTGGAAAATGGTGTGATTTCCAAAAAATCCCCTGGCACAACACCGATGAATGTCGTTCAAAACAGTCATTGGTGGCCGAGATAAAAGACAAGGAGTCGAACCCTGATTCAGAATCTGATTCTGAAAATACAGGTAAAGGACAGATCATTGACGTAGACCCCACTGCTATTGTCACGACCGCAACAATTCAACTAGAAGAACCAACAGATCCTAAAGAGGGGGAGTGCCTTTTTCATTCACAGATGTGGGTGAAAGGGACCCCGCTGCATTTTATTGTTGATAACGAAAGCCAGAAGAACCTCATCTCAGCAGAGGTTGTCAAACAGTTGGGATTGTCGACAACACCACACCCGCAACCATACAAAATTGGGTGGCTTCGCCAAGGACGAGATCTCCATGTTAGCCAGCAATGTCGATTTTCATACGACATACATCCCTTCAAGGATGAGGTATTATGTGATGTTGCCCCACTGGATGTCTGTGATGTTCTCTTGGGCCAACCATATATGTGGAAGCACCATGCTTTTTATGAGTCTCGACCCCGTAGTGTCATTGTTACTTTGGGGGGTCATCTCTACAGAATACCAGAGGTAGTTCCAACTATTGTTCCACCTAAAAAGTGCCGCAAGGTAGTATCTCATACTGCAAAATTCAACTTCTTCACAATTTGTTCGAAAGGGGAATAGAAGGACATTGCAACCACTACAATTTCGCCCCTTGTACCTTCTATCCAACAGAAGCAGGTTGACAAGGTTGCAACAAAGCACAAAAATTCCTTCTGCACACCTTCCTCTCATGTAGCTCGACTTGTTGAACAACCTCAACTTCAACAAGTTCATGTCAGACTTCCACAAACTAAGCAGCGCGACGTCTCCAACAATACAAGCAGCTCACCCAGATGCAGATCCAACAAACGCTTTTCCCTCTCCCCCGGGAACTCAACGCAATGGAGACCATTGCTTCCTAAGGAGGGAGGATTGATCTAGGTGGATATCGGTGGCCACCCACCTTTTCCGACTGGATCAAAACAATTTTCTGGCAATTTTGGAAATTTACTATTTTTAGCAGGTTTCAACTTCCGGGGCCATTTTGAGGGCCTAAATGAAGGTTTTTCGAGATCGATGTTTTCAATGATAGTCGAAGGAATTATTGAGCCCCCAAAATGAATCTCCTCGATGATACCTTTCCAACGAGCTATCATACGCCTAAAACGAAGATCGTATGCAAAAGTTACAACCCTGGGAAGTTGATGTACTAACTTACCCAAATGGGGCCCACATGACTTTTGGCGCTTCATCTCCTAGGGTTAGGTTTTTGGATGTCTAGGAATTTTGGCATTCATGTTTATTGTAAAAAGGCCTCTAGAGCCTCATTGTAATCATCTTCTTGCGAAGGCGAGTAGCTGTCACATCTCTTCTCAGAGATAAGTTGCCACCATTCTAGTGAGTCTTTCACTCTGTATTTTTATAGTCTCTGTACATTTCTTTCATTAATAGAAACCGTGTATTACTGTATATCTGTGTTTGTGGTTGCATCTCTGATACATTTCTGTTATATTATTGAATATCTGTGATATCAATGTGCATTTCCTTATTATATCTCCGCTCTCATTTCGTGCCGAAAATAATCCGGATCATTGGTATCAGAGCAGGTTGCTCTTGATCATTTTTTTAGTGCATGTCCCCGACGAGGTCTAAGTATAGAAAGTTGGGTCTTGAACTTGTCTCTCTTGAAGAAAATTTCTCTCGCACACCCAAGAAACCCTTAATGGCAGAAGAAAAGAAAATCGACGGAGCAGACGATCCTATCAATCTGTTGTTTGAGCAAGCTCTCATGCGACAAAGGGACGAAATGATGGAGAATTTTTCCCACATCCTTAAATGCCTGCCGATAGAATCAGGTGCATCTTCATCAAGCGGCCACTTTGGAGGCACCTCGCCTTTCAAGGTACAAGTTAATTTTGATATTCTTGTATTTGAAGGACAGATAGATGCAGAAGCCCTAGAAAAATGGTTAACTCTGCTAGAAGGTTATTTCTTTGTTCACAATTTTTCCGATAAAGAAAAGATCACCTTCGCACTCCTTAAAGCTCTCCCTCATGTCAAACATTGGTGGGAAACTTACTGGGAGCAAAGTTCCACAGAGGAGTCTGGAATATATGGGGCCGATCCCACTTGGGATTTTTTTATGGATGCGGTAAAGGAACAATATTACCCTATTGGAAACTATGAAGACGAGTACATGAGATGGACCACACTGTGGCAAGAGAGGGGCCAAGCAGTTCCGGAGTTCACCAATACCTTCCATACCTTGCGCACCAAGTTGGGTATCAAAGAATCCGAGCGACATTTGGTTCTGAAATACCATGGGGCTCTACACAGATACATACAGACTGAAATGGATTTTTTGGACATCTCATCACTCGGTGCTTCTTATCGATATGCTATTAAAATTGAGCAGAAATTGAAGCACCAGAACAAATGGGAATTTGGGTCTGCAAATCCGAAACAACCAAAGTATGACAAAGACGGCCCTAACAAACAGTCTCCCGAAAACCAGTCTAAGACACAGGAAAAGAAGGGTCACGGGAAGACAAAGAAGGACACTGGAAAATGGTGTGATTTCCACAAAAGCCCCTGGCACAACACCGATGAATTTCTCTCAAAACAGTCATTGGTGGCCGAGATCAAAGACAAGGAGCCGAACCCTGATTCAAAATCTGATTATGAAAATAAAGGTAAAGGACAGATCATTGACGCAGACCCCACTGCTATTGTCGCGACCACAACACTTCAACCAGAAGAACCAACAGATCCTGAAGAGGGGGAGTGCCTTTTTCATTCACAGATGTGGGTGAAGGGGACCCCGCTGCATTTTATTGTTGATAGCGGAAGCCAGAAGAACCTCATCTCAGCAGAGGTCGTCAAACAGTTG
>ML812659.1:217607-233551 GCA_009831015.1 Picea engelmannii
GTCTGTGATGTTCTCTTGGGCCAACCATATATGTGGAAGCGCCATGCTGTTTATGAGTCTCGACCCCGTAGTGTCATTGTTACTTTGGGGGGTCATCTCTACAGAATACCAGAGGTAGTTCCAACTATTTTTCCACCTAAAAAGTGCCGCAAGGTAGTATCTCATACTGCAAAATTCAGCTTCTTCATAATCTGTTCGAAAGGGGAACAGAAGGACATTGCAACCACTACAGTTTCTCCAGCTGCACCTTCTATCCAATAGAAGCAGGTCGACAAGGTTGCAACAAAGCACAAAAATTCCTTCTGCACACCTTCCTCTCATGCAGCTCGACTTCTTGAACAGCCTCAACTTCAACAGGTTCATGACAGACTTCCACAAACTAAGCAGCGCGATGTCTCCAACAATACAAGCAGCTCACCCAGATGCAGATCCAACAAACGCTTTTCCCTCTCCCCCGGGAACTCAACGCAATAGAGACCATTGCTTCCTAAGGAGGGAGGATTGATCCAGGTGGATATCGGTGGCCACCCACCTTTTCCGACTGGATCAAAACATTTTTCTGGCAATTTTGGAAATTTACTATTTTTAGCAGGTTTCAACTTCCGGGGCCATTTTGAGGGCCTAAATGAAGGTTTTTCGAGATCAAGGTTCTCAATGATATCTAAAGGCATGATTGATCCCCCAAAATGAATCTCCTCAACGATACCTTTCCAACAAGCTATCATACGCCTAAAACAAAGATCGTATGCAAAAGTTACAACCCTGGGAAGTTAATGTACTAACTTACCCAAACGGGGCCCACATGACTTTTGGCGCTTCATCTCCTAGGGTTAGGTTTTTGGATGTCTAGGACTTTTGGCATTCTTGTTTATTGTAAAAAGGCCTCTAGAGCTTCATTGTAATCATCTTCTTGTGAAGGCAAGTAGCTGTCACATCTCTTCTCAAAGATACGCTGCCACCATTCTAGCGAGTCTTTCACTCTGTATTTTTACAGTCTCTGTACATTTCTTTCATTAATAGAAACCGTGTATTACTGTATATCTGTGTTTATGGTTGCATCTCTGATACATTTATGTTATATTATTGAATATCTGTGATATATCTGTGCATTTCCTTATTATATCTCCGTTCTCATTTCGTGCCAAAAATAATCCGGATCAGTAATGCCCATGGATCCTCTACACCAAGAGAACTTCTTAGTGCTCAAAAATTTTGTTAATGAGTCTGCAACATTCTTCAAAGTGTCCACCTTCATCAATGATATTTTCTTTTCTTCAAACATGGCTCTCAAAAAGTGATATTGAACATCAATGTGCTTTGTCTTTCAATGATAAGAAGGGTTCTTCGCCAGAAAAATTGAACTATGACTGTCACACTCTATCCTTACAGCTTGTTGTAACCATACTGCTTCCTTACTTGTATGAGTGGCTTCCATGTATTCAACTTATCTAATTGAAAGTGACACTACAACCTGTCTTTTGCTCATCCAACTTATTGCTCCTCCAAACAGGTTAAACACATACTCACTAGTAGATCTCCTACGATCCAAATATCCAGTCCGGTATGCATCCACAAAGCCATGTATATCCACCACTCTGTCCAATCCCGGTCTTCATTCATAGCACACTCCATAGCTAGCAGTGCCACGCAAATACCTGAAAACCCTTTTTACTATTGTCCAATGCTCCTTCCTTGGTTTTGACATATACCTACTCAAAAATCCCACTGAATGTGCAATGTCTGGTCTAGTACAGACCATTGCATACATAAAACTGTCAATTGCACTTGCATATGGAACATGAGACATGTCCTCCTCTTCTTCATGTGTCTTGGGACACTAATCCGCAAATAACTTTACACCAACATGAATAGGACCCTTGACCAGTTTACATTCCTGCATATTAAACCTCTGCAATATTGTCTCGACATATTTTCTCTGATTTAACGAGAGTTTCCTCCTTTTCCGATCTCTTTTAATTTCCATGCCCAAAATGAAATTTGAAGCACCAATATCCTTCATGTCAAATTTAGAGGACAACTAAGTTTTCACATCCTGTATAATCTCCTTGTTGTTTCCTATCAACTACATGTCATCCACATATAAGACCAAATAAATCAAATGATCACTAATTAATTTAAAATACACATAGTGATCTTCTTTGCTTCTTGTGAAGCCAAGTCCCAACATATAAGTATCAAATTTTTGATACCACATTCCTAGTGATTGTTTTAAACCATACAGGGACTTTTTTAGCTTGCATACCAACTCCTTCTTTCCCTTCACAACATAACCTTCTGGTTGCTTCATACATATTTCTTCTTCCAGATCCCCATGTAGGAATGCTATCTTCACATCGATTTGTTCTATTTCAAAATCAAATGCAGAAACAACAGATAACAAAAATCTTATCGACGTTAACTTGGAAACAAGAGAAAAAATCTCACCAAAATCAATTCCCTCAACTTAGGAATAAACTTTTGCTACTAACCGAGCTTTGTATTTCTCCACTTTTCCTTTTGCATTCAACTTCCTTTTAAATACCCATTTGCTGCCAATGGGATTTATTCTAGTTGGCAACTCCACTAGATCCCAAGCCTCATTCTTATCCAAAGATGCCATTTCTTCATCCATGGCCCTTTTCCAGAGATTTCCATCCTCTGAATCCACTGCCTCCCTGACAGTTCTAGGATCATCATCAGTAATAGACAAAGAAAATTTTGAATGGAAATCAGATGGACTATACCTTTCCGGTACCCTTCTTTCTTGATCCAATCTCCTCAATACTGGAGTATGAGGATCTTCTTCTTCCGATTCATTCTCTTCTATAGAGTCTGATTCATCATCCTTTAAATCAAACTCTATATTCTCTGGTTCTTCCTTACTTAGTAGGGCTTCTTGTTTAACAACATCCTTCATTTCTCTAAATACCACATATCAGTTATACACTACCTTCTTAGTTTTTGGGTTCCAAAGATTATAACCTTTAAGACCATCTTTATATCCAATAAAGATACAATTTTCAGCCTTCTTATACAACTTACTCCAGTTTTCTTTTGGAACATGAACATATGCATCGTAGCCAAAAACCTTGAGATGTGTGAGAGAAGGTTCCTTACCAGTCCATACCTCTTGTGGATTCTTTTCATCCAATGCTAATGAGGGTGATCTGTTGACCAGGTAACATGTAGTACCCACTGCCTCTGCCCATAATTCTTTCCCTAACCTGGCACCATTGAGCATGCACCTTTCTTTTTCCATCATCATCTTGTTCATCCTTTCTACAACTCCATTATGCTGAGGTGTATATGGAGTAGTATTTTTCCTTTCTATACCACACTTCTTATAGGATTCTTCAAATTCATTTTCGCAGAACTCTCTGCCATTATCTGCCCTCAACACCTTAATTCATTTCTCTGTTTGAAACTCAACAAGAGCCTAAAACTCTTTAAACCTGTCAAAGACTTCAGATTTTTTTTTGAGGAAATATATCCAAGTATTCCTCGAGAAGTAATATATATATGAGACATAGTACATAAATTTTCCCAATGATGGGACCGACACAGGTCCAAAAACATCACTGTGAACTAGCTGTAAAATTTTTTCTACCCTCATTGCACTAGAGGGGAATCTTACCCAATTCTGCTTCCCATATAAACAATGTTCACAAAAATCAAAATCCATAGAGTAGTTAGACACACCTTCAACCATACCTTTAACGTGTAGTAGTCGAAGACCCTTCTCTCCGATATGCCCCAGTATTTGATGCCATAGCATAACCTTTTCTTCAGAGATTGTAGGATTTTTTTTTCTTCAACTCCAATATTAGGAACAATGGAACTATTACACCCATTACTAATAGTGCTTCCTTTCATCTTATATAGAGCTCCAAACCAAACTCCCCTCAACAACACCATTGCTCCTCAAACCATCCTGCAGGTTTCCTTTTCAAATATTGTTTTTACCCCTGCATCGTCCATTTTTCTTATAGAAATCAAATTTCTAGCCAAACCTGGGATGTGTAGAACATTAGGCAGTGTTCTAATCCTTCCATCTACGAGCCTCAACTTGACCCTTCCTCTTCCTATGATTCTGGTTGTCGAATCATTACCTAAGAAAACATTACCTCCATCATACCTTTCATATTCGCAGAACCACTCCCTGTGGGGAGTCATATGAAAGGATGCACTAGAGTCAACCAACCATGACTCATGATTTGCATGTGTGCTTGAAGAGGCCAAGAACACATCCCCTCCTTCTTCCTTGGAGGTCTTTTCTTCTGTATAAGAAGATTCTTCAGATCCCTTCTTTTTCTCAACTTTGGATCTACACTGCTTCTTATAGTAAACTTCTTTTCCACATCTCCAACATACCCTTACAAACTTTCCGAGAGATTTAGATCTACCCTTAGACTTAGATCTCCCACTTGAGAAATTATATCTATTTCTTTCCTGGGAACGTCCTCTTGCAAATAATGTGTCTGTGCTATGTCCTTCCATATTCTTCCGTCTCATCTCCTCCAACAACAAGGATGAGACCACTTCTTCAACATTCAAGGAAGTTGTATTACTACCTATGGCCACAACCAGACTATCCCATGAGTCTGGTAAAGAACACAACAAACTGATACATTTATCTTCATCTGAAATTTTAATCTCAACACATACTAATTGACTTACCACAGTATTGAAGGCATTCAAATGCTCTGCCACCGAGTCTCCACCTCTCATCCTCAGGTTATACAACTTCTTTATCAGGAATAGTTTATTTACCAGGGACTTAGATTAATACAACGTCCCCAACTTTTCCCATAAATCCTTGCCTGTAGCTTCCTCTGACACATTCAGTAATACTGAATTGGAGAGACACAATCGGATTGTGCTCTTTGCCTTCTGATCCAACTTTTTCCAGTCATCTGCAGAAGTTCCTGTAGGTGTAGTACTTGGATATACCACGATCCACTGATCTCTATCCACCAACAGATCTTCCATATTGAGCTTCCACAACTCAAAACTTTTCCCATTAAACTTCTCGATCTCCATCTTTGAATTGCTTGCCATTTATTTTCACCTGAAAAAGAAATACCACAGACCTCCCACTATAACAAGGCTTATCATAGTCCTGAGCCAAACACTTGACCACAAAGGCATCCCTCTGAAGCCAATAAATCTCTAATACCAAATGTAAATTCTAACCTTATATAATATCTACTGCAAACAAATATTCAGAAAAGAACAAAAAAAATACAATGGAAAATAAAACATTACACAGAGATTTTTCCCCTGGAAACCCAAATCGGGAAAACCAACATATTCTATATTCATTCATTGTGTTACAATGTTTACAATACAAAATACATATAGGAGCTAGAGGCATCCAAAACCCTAACCCAATGACCTGGATTAGTCCAAAACCCTAATTCCTTAACCATAAATAGATAACCACCGACAAAGAAACCATGTGCCGAAAAACCACCTAAATATAATGCAGTCCGATGCAGAAACCTTTTTTTTAGGGGTGCTTCCCCTGCACCACCCTCTAACCCCCCTGCGCCCCTAGTGCATACACTAAAACACTACTACTCATGCAAAGAATATAACACATACCCAACACACATCCCTCACACGGTCCCTTGGAGAAATGGATGTCTGGTAACCATCACCCAATATTTTCTTGATAAGTTGTTGCATGTATCTGAAATTCAAATGTCCAAACCTTTCATTCCATATCCTACTACTTTCATCAACATGAGTAAGTAGTAAAACAGAATCTAGTTCAATGAATTCAGAAAAATGTATACAATCTAGAATGATGATTTACCTCACTGGTAGAAACCCCGGAGTTGGTTTGCATGTCATAGATGTCCATGGAATTTGGTGTGAATATGAATTTATTTACGGTGTTGGAATTCGTCATTTGATACACAGAGAGAAGGTTGACAAAAAGTTTGGGAACATGCAACACATTCTCAAAGACTCCATTGGTGAGTTCAATCCTTTCTTTGCTGGTGACTTCAAAAAAAGAGTTGTCCCCCATCAGAATAGGAGGACCTTTGCATGCATCCAAAGAAGAATATACTACTTTTGAGGCAACCATGTGATTTTATGCTCCTGAATCAATGATCCAAGCATCGCGATAGGAGTTGATCACAATCAAGGCATGGCTAGAATTGCCTTTCTTGGAATTCGGATCTTCTGGATTCTTCTTCTTGGATCCCTCGGGGATGCATTCTCCAAGGTTGTTTTGCTGAAGTATTTTAGACATTAGATCTATTTTTTTTTCATGCATGTAGATTTCGAATGGAATCATTTGTGACAGTATGTGCATTTCTCTCCTTTTCTTCCCCTTTCTCCTTTGGATCCAGAGGCATCAATGAAAGGTTTTGTGTACCCTTCCTTCTTCTGATGTGCATGAGATTTCTGTTTATATTTATCTTTATATTTCTAATAATTTTGTCTTCCATCATGCACAATGAGTGCATGTGCCCTTGGGCCTTTGATTATTCCCATGTTGATGAGCCTGGTTTTCTCTTGTGTCAGGGATTCAATAAAGTCCTCAAGAGAAGGCATCTTCCAAGTGGATCTGGAGGCAAATATGATAGAATGGATTGTGGATACGAATATAGAGAATTCAGGACCAAGATTGGAGAGAATGGTGAGAACCAATTGTTTCTCCTCCTTCGATTTATCAACCCTGCAAGCTTTGAGTTGCGACAGTAAATCCTTGAATTTTGTAAAGAAATCTTAGATATTGTCAAATATTTTTGGATCCAATGTGAGCAGCTCCACCTCCAACATGTGTCCCCTCATCTCATCCTATTTTCCAAAGATCCCTTCCAAGGTGGTCCGGGATTCATTGGGAGTCTTACAGGAAGATATGTGAAAAAGGAGAGCGGGAGAAATAAGACTGCAAATTGTTCTGAGTGCCTCATCCATGTGATTTAAGTACTTGGATTTTTCTATGGCTGATGTTGATTCTGCATCTATATTCAAGTTCAACTTGTACAACCCTGTAGTTCAGATATGTATGGATATTTTCTCCTTCCATGAAAAATAGTTGTAAGGTGTAAGAATGAATTCTTTTTGGAATTTCATCTTTCCGTTGTCTTCAATATTTTGTACTTGCAAAAATTTTTGGTGTAGATTTTGCTTAGCAGTCTGTCACCTCTGATACCCATTTTTGGTGTCGATTTTGCTTAGCAATATGTAAATGTGTTGAAACTGCACAAAATATATCTAGATAAACAATAATACACACATTTTTAGAGAGAATTGAAGAAAGAAGAAGAAGGAGAGAAAGAATGAAAGAACTCTCATTAACCATTGTGAATAATGAATAATTTACACATGATATACTCTGTATAACTCAATGAGTGTGCACTGGAGGAGAACCAATGCACCATAGTGGTGGTCTAGAGTGATCTAGACACACACCAATAGTTATAGGAGTGAACTGCCACCTAGTCTATTCTCTCAGGCAGTTACAGGAGTGAACTGAAACCTAGTCTATTCTCTCAGGCAGTTACAAGAGTGAACTGCCACCTAGTTGAGTTAACTAGTCAACTAGTCTTCAGTTACCTGGCTGAACAAAGATTAGCGAGGAGTTAACTCAGGGAATCAAGGCTAATGCAGCAGTTTGGTTATGATCCCAAGGCAAGGTCGAATTATCATGGTGATGATCCCAATGTTGCATGGTGATAAAACCAAGGCAACATCTAAACTCAACTCAACTAGTCAAACTAAAGTGTCAACTGAAAGAGAATATTCTCCAGGTGGAATATTCTACCCTAAAATATAAGAGACTGGATAATGACTAATTATGAATAATAAACAAGGAAAAACCTTAGGAAAAATAAATCTTAGTTGTGTGTGAAGTAACTCTGACACTTCTTTCTCATATTATGTGACTATAGGGTGTCTCCTTATCCCTATCTGAGTCATTGAAGGAATATTACATTGGTTGAGTTGATGCTTGAGGATTCCTAGAGAAACCCATACAATTTGCTTCAAGACGGTGCCTAAAGGCTTGACAAGGTTGTAACTTACCTTTTCCACTTGATGATAATAAAATAGATTGTTTTCCCTCAGATTTGGTCTTCAAGTATGTCTATATTTATGCTTACCTTGAATATGACATATAATATGCACATGCTTTTTATTTCATAACTACTTTCATTGCAACCCTTGTTTTGTATCTATTTTATAGGTTGGTTCTAGTAGAAGATCAAGAGCTCTTCAATGAGTTGGAGTGGGGATCGACATGAGACGACATAACACAATACACTTTCTTTTATCCTCTCTATCCCTACTTCCTCCTAGTTTAAGTGTTTATTTTCTTTAGATTTTGTATGTTTGTCATTAAGGGGAGATTGTTGTCGCTTCCACTTAGTCTTTCTCTATTGTGATCTAGACCCAAGACCACAAGGGAAAAATCCCTTAATTAGAATCAGTGACTCTGCTGGGGATTCTCCTAGTTGGGGCAGTTTGGTTGAGGTGTCTTGCTTGCTTGCTTTGTATTTTCTGTTAGTTTCTAAGTCTTTTACAAATTATTTTAGCCTCATAGGACTTGTTTCTAAGTCCTAAATCCATTTGTTTCAGATTGACCTTTTTTATTTTCCGACCTCACCTTTCCATCTGTGAGTTTCATCTATGTATCCTGCATACATCCACGTGTTGCATCTCTACAACCCATGGATATCTTCTAGTTGCACTAGTAACAGTCACAAACCTGTGTGAAGTTGAATTTGTTTTAAATTTCTCTTCCTTTCTGGGTTGAATGCTTGGTTTGATCAATCACCTAGACTATCCCGAGTCTCTGTTTGGTTTCTCTCTATCAAGTTCTGAATGCTTGATGTACATAAAAGATTAAAATATTTGCTTAAACTATTTAATATAAGGTTTGTTGGGTAGATTGAAAGAACATCCTTGTTGGTTTGCATATCCAGATTCATTGTCTTTTCAGTGGTGTCTTGGTTAAACGCTTTCTATCTTTTTGCATGTTTTCTACCTTGTTTCAAAAGGAAAAAAAAATGCATTTCTTTGTTTTGATTTTTCTTTTGTAAACGAAAAAGATCAAAAGTACACATGTTTGTTTGCTTCTTGTTTCTTGAACCATTGTCTTCTATATTTGCAAGAAAAAATATAATTACTTAACATTAAGGTAGCTGCATTATGCTTTGGTAGTGGTAGCCTTTCATTAAAAAAAGAAAATAATCTAGTAGTACAAGTTTTGCATTCTTGTGTGCATTTGTTTGCTTAAAGAGAATCGTAAAGTGCATCGTAAGGTGTCCTAAATATTGCATTCAAACCTTTTATTTTCATCTGAAAAAGAAAATAATTTTCTTCATAAGAGTAGTTGCATCCATTTTCATTTGAAGAATGTGCATTTTTGTTCTTATATTGCATTTGCTTTTGGATTCGGTCTAAACATCACCAAATTTTCATTCGCACCCTTTTTGACTAAAGAACAACCCATTAAAATGAATGCATAACTAAAATTTATTAGAAAAATTCATTTTTCTAGGGTGAACAAACAAGTTTAGGTTAGAGCCTTGTTGTAGGTTGGAAAGTAAATTTTTCCAAGGCCACTAAAAAAACATAAGCATTTGAGATAGGGAGTGTATAACTCAATTGTCATATAGGTTGGCCTGGAAGATCCTTTAGCACAGGAGTTAAACAGGAGGTCGCGTAAGGAACATCCGAAGAGATTCCCCTCCAAATTTGGACCGAACGTAGTGGAGAGATCGTATATTGGGAGTTTCTCTAGTGCCATTACCTCCGTGAGAGGCATTTCTTTCGAAGCTTCGGGATTTGTTACCCTACCCATATGTTCGATCCTGACTATCGACTGTACCCGTCGGACACTGAATACAATATGGTAACCATAGTTTCTTCTCCTAGGTGCATCACAAGGTGACTACGGGGTTTTATTATGGTACCTAGGGAAGATTTTGTATCACACACTTTAGTACTGCTGAAGGGTGCCCCACAAAGCATGGGTACTTGCACCATATATCGCTGATCTATGGAGGTCAGGATAACTGCTTCTCATACCTTCGTGCATTGGTCCACAAGACATAATGAAACCGTGCCTTCATCCAGAAGGAACTAAGCCCTCTTTGTTGTTATTCCGGTCCCAAGACCTAATCCACTTGAGTTGGAATATTGACAAAATTGTTTTTGTTTGTCTTGTATTTTAGGGATTTTTAGCGGTGTGTTTGGTGAAGGTAGTTGAACTTTAGGAAGGAGAGTTAATTTTCACCGAGAGATAATAAATCAAAGTGGCCAACCTACCACCCTAAAGATCGAGGAGAATTCAAGGCCTTCCTCCCAAGGAAGAGGTTAGGAATAATTCTCCCTCGCCGCCTCAAAGGCATTGGCTTGATCAGTCCAACACTTTCGTATCGACCGGTCAGACAACAATCATAAACATTGATCCTCTGGAAGTCAACCCTTCAGAACTAGAGGAGGTAACCATTGAGGACATTGGAAGTGTGGAGCTTGATCCACACTTTAATCCTCCATTACCAGATACTTTTTTTTTTCCAGTCATAGGAGTCCCACCTCCCAGGTTAGACTTCACTGATAGTATCCCTTTCCATTGGGCCACTATGGACAACACTTCGCCAGTGTCAGGCTCAGGAGCCCCTGCAACTCCCACGTTGATGATATTTACTAGGGGGATCTTTCCTCCTGGTATGTCGGCTCAAATGAAAAAATTGGTTCCATCCACCATCATTGCGACGAACAACAAAATTTCCTCACTGGTTGTCAGTCCCACTCATTTCTCGAGTGGAATAACACCATTTTCATCCACAAAGAACACTTTCTCTTATGGAATGTCATCGATGGACGTGCTTAACACATTGGTTAGTTCTCAACCAACATCCTATATTTTTAATATTGGTATGGGGAGAAATCCAACTCCTTACCAAGTCATGTCTTGGGGTGGAGGACACATTCCTCTATCATCCCTATTCATCATAAGTGGACATGTCCAGTCTTCCTGCCCTAACCCCATATGGGGTTGGGGCACTTTCATGGGTATTGGATCTCAGTCCTCTAGTATGTTTTCTACATCGAGCGCGTTCACACTTTATGGTGTGTTCAAGAATAATCCTTTCACTTCATCCGCATTGTCAGCAGGGGGAAACCCCTTCCAAGGTTAGTCTACCCCTTAGAAATTACCTTTTTCTTTGCTAGGGGTGTCATTGGGGAGTACCCCTCTCTAAGGATAGTGTAATCACTCTCAAGGGATATCACAAGGGGGAAACCCCTTTCTTGGTCAGCCAACCCCCATGCCAGGATTTATTCCTTCGCATGGGGGGTCCACTGGGGGAAACTAAGGTTTTTATTTTGGGAATCAAATGAGTGGAGGTGTTCCTCCATTTAACCAGGGCCATCAAGGATTCATCCCAAGATCTGGTTCGATAGAAAACTCTTTCTAGCAGCCTGGTGCTAGTTACAACCCGAGACCTTCTTTTCAGGCTACTCATCAGTCAATGACGCAACTCAGGTTACCATTTCTGGAAACTTTGCATTTTCCAAACTTATCCAAGTTAATAAATTATCTCATTCATCACGACCCAATTTTTCCTGTGGTCCCTACCAAGCTACCTTCGTACATTCCAAAATTCGAAGGGAAAAGTGGCGAGGATCCATAGGACCACGTACGACTTTCCACTTGTGGTTTTCGTCAAACTTTCTCAATGATGATTCAACTAGATTGTGCTTGTTCTAGCTTACTCTTACTAGAGGCACTGCCAAATGTTGTATTGAACTTGAGAGATTTTAGGTACCTAGCCATGGTTTTTTTAAACCATTTCCAACTCCCTGTCTAGTATGATGCCATGATAGAATTGATGGATAATTTTGAGCAAGATAACGCCACACACATTTTCGAACATATTTAGGAATCGAGGAGAAGGAAGATATTTATTAAGGTTATGATTCCACCTAAGTTTCTCCTTGAATGGTTCCTGAAATCTATACTCCCTTATATTTCAAAGGACATTGCAACTTCATGATTGTTTTAAGAGGAACATGCAATCTTTCAGGTGCAACAGTTAGAGCTCATATACTCTCATTCAGGAACGGTCTATGAGATTATGTTGAATGCACTGTGATCTACTCTTGACTTGGAAAAGCCGAAGTCCAACCCACATGTTGATGGTATAGTGGGTTCTTCCCAAATAAGATTTATAGACCTAGCCACTATCCAGATGAAGAAACTTTCTATCCAACAAACTGTGGTCGGTCTAGCCTCTAGCTTGACCACCCCTGCCACCTAGTCTTCTAACGTACGTTTAGTGAAAACAAAGACATCAAAGGGTCCTCAACAACTTGGAGAGAATAAAAAAGGAAAGGGTAAGAAAGGTGGTGGGGACATAAAAAAATTCGGATAAGAATGTTGAGGGGGGAAAGGATGAGAAAAGGAAAGTGTAGTTTCCTTGCAAGATTTGTAACGACAATCACCTTAATCATCAATTCCCACAAATGGAAGAAGCCCAATGTCTCATTAAGTTGAATCAACAACAACAACCTCCTATGTTGAAGAACCCTTTCCCACAAGGGCATAATTTGCAAGTTGGTTCTTCCAACTTTAACCCACAAGGGGGCACTTCAAGTTCTCCCCCCTCTGATGGATATAAAGGAGTATTAAACAAGATTAAATCTTCAAAGTTAAAATATGTAGATTTGTCGATGATAAATCAAAATTATGACAATCTAGAGTAGACTAGAAAGGGTAAGAAAACTTTAGAAGAGAAAGCTCCTATCCACATGGAGAAACCTGATAAAGAGAAAATGCCACACATACCTAAGGGAGTTTATAAAAGGAAAACACATAACCCCAATGCAAGAGCCTCTCCCAATTACTAAATCATTGAGGATTTGTCTCAGATGCCTTGTGTGATGTCCGCTTTGGAGGTGCTCCAAAGTTTCCCCTCACAATGCACTATGTTGTTGTCTACTATAGGAGCTATTGATTCTTCTAGTCAGATCATAATGAATTTCGATGCTATTGAGGTGAGACCACGCCTTCCATATCACATAGCTTTTCATATTGGTTTTTTTTCAACAATATCTTAGTTAAAAGAATCATCATCGATGAAGGAGATTCCATGTGGGTGATGTATTTGTCATGTTGGAAAGCTATCGGTTCTCTTGAGATTACCCCTTCTCCTAAACTCTTGAATTCCTTTGATGGGAATTCATCTCGACCACATGGTCTAATTGCTTCATGTCCAGTTAACTAGGGGGGAATTGTGTTTGCATTGAGGTTGAATTAGTCAACGCGATGCTCGACTATAATATATTGTTAGGAAGAAGTTGGACATACACCATGACAACTTTCGTCGCAACATTTTTTTCATATTATATGTTTTCCCCATGAGGGAAGAATCATGACCATCTATCAAGTGGCGTCCAACCTTTCTGACGCGGCCACTAATCTTGGCACTAGTATCCCTTGGATTGAAAACTCTAAGGCAAACAATGAGAGAATCGGTTGCAAGATGTACCCTTCACTTATGGGATATTTTGAATCTCCCGCACCGATTTCACATGTTCATGCCACTCTAGTTAATAGGATCACTTCATTTATAATGTCGTATATGCAGGACCCATGGACCCTTCCCTCACTATCTAGTATGGTTGAAGGACGAGTTCATTCCAGGATGGCCTAACCCTTGTCTGCAACTGAAATATCTTATCAAACCATTAAACAGGCTACAACAAACCCAGATCAAACTCCAATGGTCACCAATGAGGATGATCTCTTTCCTTAGCCTATTTTGGCTCAAAACGCTTCAATCTCCCAAGACAGTTTGGATACCGTCTTGCCTTCGAACGAAGCAATCATCGAGGTAATGGTCGAAGATAAAATTCCATGGGAGGATCTGCATCATAGATCGTATTTCCTCCTTAAACACAATCGAATAGAGAGTGGAGAGTTCAAGTCATCCATTGTTGGAAGTGTTGATGGGGTAGTCAATCCCTTGGCTGGGCATGGTGTCTATGCTGAAGGAAACATGGGTAATATATCGAAAATGATCCCAGTAAACATTTCTAAGAATCCTAAAATTGTCGAAAAGGTATTTATCAAATCATAATGCTAACAGGACGAGATCACTCAATATATGACAATCTTTAAGGAGTTATGAGATGTGTTAGTATGGTCTTACGAGGAAGTTCATAGAATTGGTCTTTGAATAGTTCAACATGAGATTTGAACCTATGAAAATGAAAAACCAGTTTGTCAAAAGTTGAGACCTGTGAACCCAATAAAGGCAACAAAAATAAAAGCATAAGTGGAAAATCTTCTTAATGTAGGATTTATCTACTGAGTTCCTCTGACATAATGGGACTCCAAACCTATTCCTGTTGATAAGAAGTAGGGTAAAATCCATGTTTTCATGGATCTTAGGGACTTGAATAAGGCATGTCCTAAAGATAACTTTCTAACTCCATTCATTGATAATATCTTGGATGCGTGTGTAGGGAGTGAAATATTCTCGTTTATGGATGTTTTTTTTTTGCTACAACCAAATTGAAATTTTTCTAGAAGACCAACACAAAATGACCTACATATATCCTTGGGGCACTTTTTCTTATAGGAAAATGTCGTTTGGTCTTAAAATGGTGGTGCAACATTCCAACGGGCCATGATGTTTTCCTTTCATGAATTAAAGCATATAGTGGAGGCATACTTAGATGATCTCATGGATCACTCGCACAAGAGAGCCCAACATCTCTTAGACCTCCTCTTAGCTTTTGAACAATGTCATTTCTATAGGATTCGATTGAATCCACACAAGTGTATTTTTTGTGTGACCTCTAGTCATCTTTTGGGATTCATCATTTTGACAAAAGGGATCATGATTGACCCCTTGAATTTTGAGGCAATAACTTAGTTGCCTCCCCCGCGTACAATAAAAAAACTTCAGAGCCTACAAGGAAAGGCGAATTTCCTTAGGTGTTTTGTCCTGAAATATGATAACATAACAAAGGGATTTATGCACATTTTGAAGAAAGGGGTCCCATTCTGTTGGGAAAAATATGCACAACGTTCTTTTGATGTTTTGAAGAAGGTGTTGGTTTCAACTCCATTATTGAGTCCCCCTTATTACAATCGAGACTACTTGTTGTATTTGGCAGTAATTGAGTCTTCGATCAACATGGTTCTAGTTTAGTGGGATGATGATATCCAAGAGCATGTCATATGTCACTTGAGTCGCACTCTCATGGGTCATGAACTTAGATATTCACATGTAGATAAATTGGCACTGGTAGATTTTCATGTTTTCTAGCAACTCTGAAATTACATTCTATTATGAAGGAAAACTATCATCACCATGGTCAATCCATTTCAATATGTTTTGACTAGGATAATTATCAATGGGATGTACGACAAGTGGATTGTTTTGCTTAAAAAATTTGACTTGGAATATGTATCTGCAAAATCTAAGAAGTCTTCAGTCTTCACTGAGTTGATGTCATATGTTCCAGTAGAGAGCATGGAAGGTGAGATGATAGAATCATTTTTAGATGAGCATATTTTCCTCATCTATTCATTCGATCTGTGGTATGGGGATATACTTATATATCTCCAAACTCTAAATTTCCCTCAGATCTACTCCAGAGATGAGTGGCGACAGATCTGTCATATGGCGAAAAACTACTTCATTATCGCTAACACTTTGTATTGACGAGGGGTGGACTCGATCCTTAGGTGTTTCTTAACTCTTGAAGAAGTGGAGGTTGTTTTAAATGACTTCCATAGTGGAGCATGTGGTGGTCATCTCTCTGGGTTGGAAACAACCAAAAATATTTTACGCGCAAGGTACTTTTGGCCTATGATCTTTAAATATTGTGTTGAAGTGGTCAAGTGTCATCCATACCAAATTTTCACTAACAAAATGCATGCACATCCTTCTCTAATGTTTCTC
>ML812660.1:32873-49874 GCA_009831015.1 Picea engelmannii
TTTAGGCCATTAGTTGTAATTATACCTCCTAGTCTCCTATATATACCAAGGAGACATTTTCATTTTGAATCATCTTTTACTTGAACATTTAAGTGGGGTAAAAGGAGGTTTCCCCCTCGAAGAGGATTATTATCTGAAATTATATATTTTTCAAGGCGTTGAGTACTTTTCCTGAGGTTTTTCTATGCTATATTGATGTTTGGTTCTTAACATCCATGCTTTCTTGTTTTCTGTCAGGACCTTTTTTATCACGACAATCAAGCTTTTATTGGATGATTCATCCAGACCATTTCCTTGTGGATAGTAAGATGTTGAGTGTCATAGTACGATATTATATTTTAGGTGAACATTTACCATAGCCATTGACTTGAATGCTTGTGTCTTATCAATGACTATTTTCTGGGAAAAACCAAACTTGGATAAAATATTATCTTCCAAAAAATTGATTACTACCAAATCGGTTGCATTTCTTGTGGGAATAGCTTTCACCCATTTTGTGAAATAATCAGTATCAGTTAGGATCCATTTGTGCTATGCGCTAGAGTGTGGATGGATTTCTCCAATGAAATCGAGTCCCCATTGTTGAAAAGGGGCTTCGGTTTTAAATGGAATAAGGAGCAAAGCTGGGATCTTCTGTTTTCCTGAGAACAACTGACATGGGACACAATTTCGAACTTCAGTGTTCACTTTTGTGAACAATTTGGGCCAGTAGTATCTAGCTCTCAATATTTTATACATTGTTTCTTGCCACACGTGATGTCCTCCACATACTCCAACATGGAATTCCTCAATAACCCCTTCTGTTTTAGTTTCGACTAAACACCTCAGTAGGAAACCCAAGGGGTATTTCCAATACAATTTAGCATCTATGATACAGTATTTTACAGCATGTAACTTTAGCATCCTAGCTTTTGATGGGGTTAACTCACTAGGACATTGAAGCATGAGTAGGTAATGGATGATGTCGTGATACCAGGCCGAAGAAGAAAACTTATCTTGGATTTCAACTGTAGGTGCGGTGATATCAAGCTCGTCAATTTCTAGGAATCCTTCGTTCTCTTGCAATTGCTCTATCCCGAGTGATTTTAAATTTGATTTGGCGAGCAATTTTTCCAAACCATGACCTTTGATAATTTTAGTTGGTTTGACCTCTAGGTCGAACTTCTAGATCTTAGCTAACCACTTGCCTCTTCTTCCATCGCTATCTAGTTGCACTAGGATATCTTTAACATAGCTAGAGGGTACATAAGAAATGATCTTTGAATGCAACATGTAAGTTCTGAAAGCCTTGAGATATTTCACCATTGCATAGGCCTGTTTCTCCATTATATCATATTTCAACTCAGCATCTCTGAGGATTTTGCTAAAAAACGCAATAGGCCGCTCAAAACTTTCCTCGTTTTTCTGTAACAACACAACTACAATAGTATGTTCTGAAACAAAAGAAAAAATCAGAAACTCTTTTGTGTAATCTAGACTTGCCAAGACCCGTGCTTCACTTATTACTTTCTTTATGTGTTGAAATGATGCTTTGGCTTCGCTGGTCCACCTCACCTCGCTGCCCTTTTTTAGCATATCTGTTATCAATTTCACAATCTCAGCGAAGTTGGGGATGAATCTCCTCAAGAAATTTATTTTTCCTAAAAAAGACTGAATTTCTTTTACATTTCTAGGAAAATTTATAGTGTCTATTGCTTCAACTCTTTTTAGATCAATTTTGATCCCCTCTTTAGACACGATATGGCCCAATATTTTACCTTCTCACATCGCAAAATGAGATTTCTTTGGGTTGAGTGACAAACCAAATTTACGACATTTCTCAAAGGTTTCTTTAAGGTGTGTTAGATGTTCTGCATTGGACTTGGAGAACATGATCAAGTCATCCAGATAGATAACGACAAATTTATCTCTTTCACCCATGAAAGTGATATCAATGGCTCGCTGAAAAGTGGCCCCTGTATTCATCAAACCAAAGGGCATTTTATTGTACATAAAAGTACCTCAAGGGGTAGTGAAAGGAGTTTTTTCTTTATCATCTTGATGAACTGTGATCTGATTGTAACCTGAAAAACCATCAATCATAGACATCCAGTTAGCTCCAACTACTTTTTCTAAAATGTGATCCATCTTAGGCAATGGGTAATTGTCTTTGAGTGATGATCGATTCAGGTTTTTGAAATCGACACACATTCTGATCTCGTCGTTTTTCTTTCTTACTGGGACCAAATTGGCTACCCACTTAGAGTATCTCAGTGGAACTATGATTTTAGCATCTAGGAGTTTTTTGACTTCTTTTTCTATCACTGGTAATAGGATAGGGTTAATCTGCCTGAGTTTTTTTCTAAAAGGTTTGATGCCTGGTTTTAGTGGAATTTTATGTTCCATGATAGTCGTATCATAAGTTCTTAACTTTTCATAAGACTAGGAAAAAACATCTTTGTATTTTTTAAGCAACTCGACATATTTACTCTTGATTTTGGGAGACAGGTACCTGGACACTTTCACCATCCCGGGACTCTCCTCGGTACCTATATTGAAATCTTCAACCTCCTCTGGCTGAGGCTATAAGGTAGTCTTCAAAGATATGTCATCATGACTGAAAATCGTTTCTAAGGGAATCAGGCCCTTAGGTATCTGATTTGTTTTTAAAACCAACATTCGGTGATTTGTAATTTTATCCTGGAACTCTTGGGGGTCTTCCCCTTCTTGCATGATCCAAATAGGATCATTTTGGTTCTCTTGGTCAGCATGGGTTTCGATGAAATCATATATCGTTTTGGAGTTGTTGATCATCCTCAAATACTTGTCAATGTTGTATGTTATTGGGTATTGAAGGTCTATGTCTCATCTGTATGTGATATTTAAGTTTGAAAGCAGTGGGAGGTACGAAAGTCGAAGCTGCTTTGGCTAAAGCATCCACCTGTTGATTTTCTGCTCTCGGGATGAAGTGAATATTAACAGAGAAGATTTTTTTTTTCGATTAGGTCCCAAACACAATTTCGATATGACCTTAACCTAGGATGTTTGGCTTGGTGCTGACGATTAACTTGTTTCACGATCAACTCTGCATCACCAAAAACTTCAAGGTTTTTAATTTTCATTTTCCTAGCGACCTCTAACCCTAACACTAGAGATTCATACTCACATACGTTATTGGTGTGGTCTATGTTCCATTGAAGCCTATAAGAGAAAGGAATAACGAATTGGTCATCAGGTGTAATATACCAGATATAGAATGTATGCAAAACTGAAATAAAATGCTAGTAATGGCAGAATAACAACAATATAACCAGAACATTCACCACAATAACACTGAAATGATATAAGAATAACAATAGAAATAACACTTTGAATATGAAAGAAATGTTCACAGGCCTCTTCGAGGGGGTAACCTCCAGTTGAGAAGAGATCTATTACAATAATATCCAAGATAGGGTTCTCATACCCTCGACTCCTATTTATACTAAAAAGAAGCATCTAGAAGAAGATCCTTCTAGAAGTGGAAGCTTCTATTAGGTCTTCTTACATCTAACTTATTCTATTTTATTGAAAGGCCTTATTAATATTGACCTTTATTACATCTGAATATATTGTTCTACCTATGTGGAGGTTAGGACCCTAACATGTCTGCCCCCTTAAAAACAACCTTGTCCTCAAGGCTTGAGATGAGGAAATTGCTGCAGAATGGTAGTTGGTTCCCAAGTGGCATCTGTTGGAGTTGTATCTTACCATTGTACTAGAACTTCCTTGATGTTTCTCTAATGTAGGCACCACTCATGCTGGTCCAAAACTACTTCTGGTTGTAGCCAAATGGATCCTTCTTAAACTAACTCTGGAAGGCTGGTTTGAATTTGGCACTTAGCTCCAATCACCTACTTTAAGCATGAAACATGAAAAATAGGATGTAGCTTCGAATTGTTGGGCAAAGCTAACTGATAGGAAAATTTTCCCACACACTTGAGTATGGTATAAGGACCATAAAATTCGGGCACTATCTTCTGACAATGCTCAGCCTTGAGGGAATTTTTCTTGTAAGGTTGCAGTCGAAGAAACACCTGATCCCCTTTTGCAAATTGATGTTTAGAGTGAACTTGATCTACTTGTTTCTTCATGTGATTTTGTGCCATGAAAAAATTCTCTTTGAGGGTACAGAGAATAGCCTCTCAAGCTGTAAGTGTTAGGTCAAGCACCTGGACCTTCGAGGCACCTGGTAAGTATGAGAGAACTGAAGGTGGCTTCTGTCCATATATCGATTCAAAAGGAGTCATGCGTGTAGCTGTATGGTATGAAGTGTTGTACCACCATTCAGCTAGGGGCAACCATTGATCCCACTAATTTTTCTTTTCTGAGGAAAAAAACCTCAAATATGTTTCCAAACACTTGTTGACAACTTCCGTTTGGCCATCAGTTTGGGGATGATAAGCTGTGCTGATATGCAATTTGGTGCCTTGTATCTTGAACCGTTCTTTCCAAAAATTGCTTGTGAAAGTTGGGTTGCGATTAGAAACAATAGAGTGTGGCATGCCATGAAGCTTGAAGACCTGATCCATGAATATATGAGCTACCGTGGATTCTTTAAATGGGTGTTGAAGGGCACATAAATGAGCATACTTGGAAAGGTGATCAAAAACCACCATGATGACAGATTTATTTCCCGATTTGGGTAAGCCGATAATAAAATTCATAGAGATATCCTTCCAAATAGTAGGTGGAATCGGGAGTGGTTGTAGTGTGCCCAACGATTTGACTATTTCTCCCTTGTTGCGTTGACACACATCACATTCAGCTACAAAATTATGAATGTCCTGTTTCATACCATCCTAGAAAAAGGAACATTTCACCCTGTCATAGGTTTTGGTGAACCTGGAGTGCCCTGCTGTGGGTGTAGCATGAAGCTCAGAAAGTACCATGGATTTAAGATTTGATTTTTTACTTAAATACAAATGGCCTTTGTATCAAATTTCCTCATGGAGCCAAGAGTACCCTGGGGAAGCTAGAGCCTTGGACTGCAATTGGTGGATCAACTGCGAACTTTTGGGATCTTGTAGACATTCCTGGCAAATGGCTTGGAGCCAATCTGGTACAATGAATGAAAGAGAAAAAAGAGATCCTTCGTCTTCATATTTTTGGGAAAGTGCATCCACAACCACATTGTCTTTTCCTTTCTTATAAATGATCTCATAATCATATCCAAAGAGTTTAGTCACCCCATTTTTGTTGTTCTGGGGAGGAAATGCGTTGTTCGAGAAAATACTTGAGGCTTTGATGGTCTGTCTTAATTTGGAAACGTTGCCCCAATAGATAAGGACCCCACAGATCCACGACATGTAGAATAGCCAACATTTCCTTTTCATAGATGGATTTGACTAGATTTCTTTCAGATAGTCGCTTGCTGGTAAAGGCCAAAGGTCGACCCTCTTGCATAAGGACAACACCAATTCCTTTCCCTGAGGCATCACATTCCAACACAAAGGTCTTTGTGAAATCAGGAAGGGCAAAGACTGGAGTGGTGCACACGGCCATATTGAAGGTATGAAAATCTTGAGCATCTGCTGGAGTCCAAGTGAAAGAGTTCTTTTTGAGGAGAGTAGTGATAGGTGCTGTAATCTTTCCATAATTCTTAACAAACTTGTGATAATACCCTGTTAAGCCTAGAAATACATGCAATATCTTAAGAGTCTTTGGGTGAGGCCAATCTTGCATAGATTCAATCTTTTTAGCATCCACCCTAATTCCATCTTTGCCAACTAAATGACCCAAGTATTCTACTTCTGAGGCACCAAAAGCACATTTAAACTATTTTAGGAAAAGTTGGTGCTGAGAGAGTAGATGGAGAACTTGATCCACTTGAGCAAGATGGTATGCCCAGGTTTTGCTATATATGAGGATATCATCAAAGAAAACTAAGACAAAATGGTGGAGAAAAGGACGAAAGACATGATTCATGAGGCTTTGGAAGGTGGAGGGGGAATTACACAAGCCAAAGGGCATGACCAAAAACTCATAGTGGCCCTCATGAGTTCTAAAGGCAGTCTTGGGAATGTATTCCTCTTTCATACATATATGGTGGTAGCCCAAACGAAGATCCAATTTAGTGAAGAATTGGGTGCCACTCAATTCATCCAGGAGGTCATCAATGACATGAATGGGGAATTTGTCTTTGATGGTAAGTTTGTTGAGGGCACAAAAGTCAGGACACATTTTCCAAGAACCTTATTTCTTCAGGACCATGACCACAAGAGACGAGTAGGGGCTCATACTAGGGCGGATAATGCCTGTATTAAGGAGTTCCTGGACCATTTTCTCAATTTCATTTTTTTGGGAAAAGGGGTGACGATACAGATGGATATTGGGAGGAATGCTTCCGGGTATAAGGGGAATGGAATGATCATGAAAACCACGGGAAGGAGGGAAGCCTTGGGGGGTGGAAAAGACCAATTGATGTTTAGAAAGGATGGCTTGGAGGTCTTGCAGTACTGAGGGTGTCTCTATTGCTTGTATGTCATGGAATTGGGCGATAACACTAGAATGAACCTTTTTGAATAGATTTTCCATGCAATGGGAACTAATGATCTCAGGTGAACTGGTGGTGTTGCCTTGGAACTTATACTGGTGGCCCTCCTAGTCGAATTGCATGGTTAAGTCTTTAAAATCCATGAGAATGGGACCCAAAGTCCTTAGCCATTTTTCACCCAACACAATGTCACAACCTCCCATGTCGATAGCAAACATATGGGATTCTAGGTGGTAGTCACCAATTTGGAGACACACATTTTCACAACGCCCCTTACATTTCATGGAACCACCATTGGCAATCATGATTTAGAAATTATTGACGGCATGGATGTAGCAATGAGTTTCTTGGGCAATGCAGCGATGAATAAATTTATGGAGGCTGCCACTATCGACCAGAATGATGACCTTCCGATGCTTGATGTAATCGATTAGCTCGAGGGTTTGGGGAGTGGAGATGCTAGTGAGAGCATTGAGGGAAATGACCAGTTCTACTTCAGGAGGGTCTGAGGGAGGGGTTATGTCAGTGGATTCAGGTGACTTAGACACAGAGGGAGTTTCTTCATATTCTTCCGAAATATCCTTGGAGATGGCCATAAAAAGATTTTTTTCTTTACACTTGTGGCCCAGGAAATATTTTTCATCATAGTTATAACAAAGGCCTTTGAGTTGGTGTTCAACCATTTCATCCCTGGTCAATTTTTGGATCTTTAGTGGAGCAGAGGGAGTAGTGGGATTTACTGGTTTAGGGAGAGGGATAAAAAAGGGTTTGTGGTTTTGAGCAGATACAACCTGTTGTGCTTATTTATCTCTTTTGGTAGCCTCCACCCAACTCTCAGGCCGATCCATGAGGACATGGGCCTAAATTTTGTCCTTGAGGTCGTTGATAAAACACTCTCGGAAAAAGGCATCAGACATGCCCTTTGTTATAAAAGCCAGGTGCTCAAAGGAAGCTATAAAGTCTTCCACTGTTCCTAATTGTTTCATCTTTGTCAAATGGCCCAAATGTTTGGTTTCAGTGTCAAAGCATTCATAAATCTCTTCCATAAAGTGTGTCCAAGCAATATACCCTTGACGAGAAGTTTTTCTCCATTGCCACCATTGCCAACATTCTTGATCTAGATGGAGAACACCATACTGGAGTTTGGCCAAGTCATCTGTAATGCCGTATAAAGATAAGTAATGTTCCATTTGGGTTACCCAACCAGTGGGGTCTGAGCCATCAAATTTGGTCACATCCACCCACGGAAGGCGTAGGTCACGTTGAAAGTGATGGTTCTGCAAGGTATGGGAATGAGAGGAATGGTCACCTTCATTATGTGGAGGTGAGGAAGAGGAAGGGTTATCTGTAGGGATATGTAGTTTGGTGCAGAGTGTCGAAAATAATGATTCAAGCTCGGTGGTGAGGTATTGTTTGATTTCCCCCATTAAGCACTGCATGGTTGTATTGATGGAGGCAACATTGGCACTGAGTTGTTTCACTTCTTGTTGGGTCTCAATGAGACCGGATTACAAGGTGTTGAAGCGAGCTTCCAAGTCTTGGCTATGCGTATGGGCCATGAGGATGAGGAAACTGAAAAGGGGTGTGCAGGGTAAAAACTTTTGGCCAAAAAAATGATATGGATGAATCTGATAAGGTCGAAGAGATGAATGCAATGGAATAGGTATCAAATAAT
The DNA here is from genome assembly GCA_009831015.1 of Picea engelmannii. Classification (NCBI taxonomy): domain Eukaryota; kingdom Viridiplantae; phylum Streptophyta; class Pinopsida; order Pinales; family Pinaceae; genus Picea; species Picea engelmannii. The sequence goes on from ML812660.1 coordinate 41,063, forward strand.
GGTGAAACAATTTCCAGTTATACTCCGGTCTAAAGAATACTACAGAGAGGAAATGCCCAAATGCTTAACCAAAAAGAAATGTGTATTTACTTGGCATACTGAACACAATTGCATGACAATATATCTTCCCTGTTTTAATTTGTTTATGTTTCTATCCCCCAAGGGTTAGGTATTCAAGGGTTCTATAAGCAAGGGTTTTCCCTGTGCTATATCTCTCTAATATATGTGTGGGGTCCAACAGTAGTACTCCCCCCAATATCTCAGGGAACTAACTAAGGAGGATAGACCGTACCCTTAGCCGTACTACCCCACTACCCAGGTAATAGAGAGTATCTTCCTGAGTGTTGTTCTCAGTGACACTATAACAGTCAGGTGACCGATCGATTTATCTAAAGAGGGCTTCAGCTAATCTAGGCTGATCTGTACAAAGGTGTTGTCTGATGCGCTACCACTTGAAGGGGTACCAACATGGGTTACAAGGGTGGCCAACAGATGTGCGCTTAAGTACCACTTGTATTTCCTGCATGTATGAATCCCTCAACCGCGGGTTTATGTGTGTAATGACAGATCTTTGTGGCTTAAAGATGCTAGAATACATCTCTACCCTGAAAAAAAATTTAACCCACACTTTCTGCCGAGGAAAGTGCTCTCATACCACTTGTAATATACCAGATATAAAATGTATGCAGAATTGAATTAAAATGCTAGTAATGGCATAATAACAACAATATAACCAGAACATTCACCACAATAACACTAAAATGATATAAGAATAACAACAAAAATAACATTTTGAATCTGAAAGCAATGTTCACGGGCCTCTTTGAGGGGGAAGCCTCCAGTTGAGCAAAGCTCTATTACAATAATATACAAGCTAGGGTTCTCATACCCTCGACTCTATTTATACTAAAAAGAAGCATCTAGAGGAAGATCCTTCTAGAAGCAGAAGCTTCTATTAGGTCTTCTTACATCTGCCTTATTCTATTTTATTGAAAGGCCTTATTAATATTGACCTTTATTACATCTGAATATATTGTTCTACCTATGTGTAGTTTAGGACCCTAACATCAGGTGCCACAAAAATTACTCCAGCCCCAGCTCCAAGATAAGATGAGGCACCGTCAAAAAACATTTTCCAAACACCAGTCTTACACACATCCTGTTCTATTTTTTCTTTTTCTTTTTTATTTCCTGTACAACTTTCTTCTATACACACATCTACATCATCATCTAAAGATAATATACAACTACCTAAATCCTAATCAACAATATATACAAAATCATTATTTGGGCTAAGAGGATCACTAACCGTAAATGCTAACCTAGTTTCCTTGTACAGCTGCATGAACTGCTCCCCGAAAACTGGAATCGTTGCGTACATTATATCAAGTTGAAGGGAACCTCCAAGTTTGGCACCCCAAGATCGGGACAAGATCATTCCATATTTTTGGGGTATATCTGCAACAACTACATCCATTAAAACACTTTTCGAAGGTACCTGTGCAAGGTTTACTACTAAGTCCTTTATCATACCTATACATTTGACTTTCCTTGAATCGAAAGAATATAAGTCTCCATAAGGCCTGGTGATTTCAAGGCCGAGTTTGTCCATGATTTCTTTAGGTATCACATTGTGAGAGCCCCCATAATCTAGCATGTAGTTATGGAGCAGATGATCGAAAATGGTCAAAGTGATGTAGAAAGGAGCTACGGTGTCTCTGGCACCTTCGAAGTGTGGGCCAAAAAATTTGTTAATCTTTTCATCCTCTAAGTTTATAACATCGGTCTGACTCTCATTTTCTAAAAAACTAATCATTTAGCAATTTGTTTTCAATATATCGGGTTTTTGGCCAATTCGACAAGTGGAATAGGGATTTTGATCTTATTGATTTCATTTTCTAGGTTAAAAATTCCAATGGTTTTGTCGATTTCCATGTTTTGAACCTCCAGCCCTTTATTTTTAGCTTTGTTTGGTTGAGGGACCTTTGTTTCGATAATAGGGGTGTCTAGTTTCTTCATTCTTAAGGGTGGCGTTTCCGTTGTCTTTGTTCTAGTAGACTGAATGCTAGCGGTCTTAGTCCCTTCAGTCTTTTCTTCAATGTTTTTTGAAACTGCTACATCATTTTCAACCCTCAGCAATATCTTTTTAACTGGAGCGGTTGAGGAAACCCTGTTTCTAGGTCTTAGGTTATAATTTTGGTGGAGCTCGGCCATTGTAACATCCATTATTCCCTGATAGGTCGAATCTTCCGAGACACTATTGTTCTCGTTACTCTCAGTCCTATAATTTGAAGTTAGAGACTTTTTGTAATCACGTCTTGTTATATAAGGTTGTAAGCAGCCTTCGCCAATATTGTTTATATCCTCTTATAACTCCTCGAAATCCTCCAAGTCTTGCCCTCCTATAAAGTTTTCACTTTTAAAAGGGGTTTGAATTATTTGACCTTCGTTCTTAATTTGTTTTTGGTGGTTTTGAGGATTAGGGTTCTTCCTGAATTCCTTTCTAGGGTGATGTTCATTTTTAGCTTGATCAAGTTCCATTCTCGATATTTTGTTTGACGGTTCTTTGATGATTCTAGCCACATCGTCCATCTTATCTTCTGAGGACCTTCCTGATCCAGAGGGTCCTCCTTGCTCCCTGTATCTCCTTATTTCTTTGTTTCTAGTCTCAAATTTGGCTTTCAGTTTTCCTGATGCCATCATGTTAGATTCGATTTCCAAGGCATCATCTTGCATCTTAGTGAGATCTACTGATCTTCTCTCCCTTAATAATAGGGAAAAATCAAGGTCAAAAGCTCCAGCGAAAGTCACTTTTGCCGTAGGTTGTGAGGGTTTGACCTGGGATGGGATCTTGTTGTACAATTTGTTGAATCATTGGGTGAACTCAAGGACTGATTCAGAGTTTTTCTTTCGAAGAGATCTAAATTTGGTTAGATAATAAAGATGGTATTTCCGCTCACCCCACTGTCCAATAAAAGCATTTTCAAGTTCATCATATGACGATATAGATCCAGCTACTAAGCCTCAAAACCAGGTTCTTACTTGCCCTTAAAAGGTTTGAACCAAGAGTCCGGAGTAAACATCTTCATGTTCCAATCCAAGAATGTCAGTGAATTGATCGAAAAAATTTATGTGTTCAGCTGTCATTAAATCACCCTCTCCTCTGAAATTGGGAAGGTTTTTCATGTAATTTTACGGTAAATCATGGAGAGGGATTGGTAGAACCAGAGGAGCATATCTCATAACAACCTTTGTGAATATCTGAAGAGGCAGTGCTTGGTAGCCTGCTCCTACTCCCAGACCACCTGCGACGGCACCTCCCGCCCCACCTGCTCCAGCCGCGGCCATTGTGGATTTAGCGGTAAAAGTTTGGGGGTTATAAGAAAGGGTTTCAAGAAGTTGGTTATCGAGGAGGATGAAACTTGAGAAAAAGGATCTTGGGGAATGTGGACTAGTTCCTTTGGATTCACAGGGTGAAAATATAGGAGAATCAACAGAGGTTGAATCACGATATATGGGATAATTGTTTGAGTTTTGAGAGGTGGGAAAATAGACTTCGAGAAGTGAGGGAGAATTTTTCGCAATAGGAAGTGAGACAGATCTGTGCTTTCTATTGGTGTGAAAAACAAGTTAGAAAGCTTCTGTCTCAAAAATGGGCAGAACCAAATCTGATTCAGGGTATGTAACTTTATTAGTGGATTATTCCCCGTAAAGGGGAGGAATAATTAATTCCCCATGTTGATATTCAGAGTTAGTCTGTGTGTATTTAGGTTGATAATTTTTATTTGTTGATGAGACAGTCTTCCAGAAGTGTCTTCTTGATTTTAGATTTTTTTCTGGATAAAAAAAAAGGCGAAATCTGCTCGTCGTCTGGATTCTTCCTAGTGTTCTTTTGGTTGAGAGACAGTTTAAACAAAATGGATTCACTAAGTGAAAGATAAATGTAGAGTTAGAAGGTTTCCAAACTTTGTTCACTACCAAATAAGGAAAGTGTTAATGTCATTCTTCCCAGGGAAAAATCTTCATTACTCCGTTCCCTGGCAGCGGTGCCAAAAATATGTTGTTCCTAAGTTTTGTTGATGGGCGAAATTGACCATCCGTCAACTGAGAGAGTGGAACCGGTCCGGGGTTGTCTAATAACCCAAGCCATTTGGAATGAACCACCCTGACGGGTTTAGTGGCTCCGTTGGCCGATCTAAGGTCCTAGGAAAACCAAAGAGAAAACTAACCTAAACTAACTAACCTAACTAAAACTAAACTAACTAAAACTAAATAAAACAAATTAAACTAATTAACAATAAATAAAACAAACTAATCTAATTAAAACTAACTATTAAACAATCTAACTAATCTACTATTTCTATATATACAAAACTACTAACTAATACTATACTAACTACTACTTGGGATATAACTTATTTATAAAATATACAATATCTACAAAATACAGATTCAAATAAAACCTGGAAAACTCATTTGCAGTCTGCCCTAAGACAGAGAAAGGTATTTCTTTTTTGATTTTATAATTTTATAAACAAGAAATAAAACTTACTAAAATTTAACAATCTAATATACATATATCTAACTAAACTAAACTACTAATAAATATTATTAAACAAACAAATGACAAACTGACCTGGAATTGCTCCAGATTTTTCCTGTGTCAGATGACTTCAAAGCTGGTCGGAGGAAGGAAACTCGCACCAGATGATCTAGAAGCTTATCGTAAATGATAGGCTGCGCTGCTCTTTGAGTTGTTTATAGGACAAACAAGACATAAAAAATCATAACAATTATATGATTTATAAATCTCTGCAATAAGGGAAACCTGTTATGCAAAAACTTATACTTAATAATCCAATTAATGAAGAAGAGAAACCTATCTTTCACAAACTGAATTACGTAATTGCTATGTTTTTTTAAATACTAGAAGAAATCAGATATGGATTATAGTGATTAAATCATATCATTTGCAGAAGACTAAGATAGCTAAAGTAGTCATTAACCAAATGCAAATAGATACACATAAACATGAAACAAAATATTGATATTATGAAAAGCTAAAGCTGTAACAGAATATGAGTTTCTGTCTCAGTCTGTATTAAAATTCCATATCCTTGTCCTCTCACCAATGAGGATGATCATTATTACAAAAATAATAAGTATTTATAAGTCTTTCCATAGGGTAAAACCTCCCTGTGGCAGTTATCAAATTGTTGACATAATCTGGGAAGATATTCCCAAGATCAACTAAACTAGGAAACTAAAATGAAACCAAAATATTTCAAATATCCTCTAATTGCTCATCAAATCCAATGCAATTTCGAATTCATCTGCAATGGACCAAAACTAAAAAGTTAAAGAGATATTTTATTAGAAAAACAATAAAAATCTAATTCTACAGACCTAGCTACAGAATCATCTGATTCTGTAGCTAGTCTACAATAACATACAGGATCAGAATTAAAATTGAATCAAAAATTTTTAATAAAATCAAATTGAATTAACAACCAATAACGAATCATTTAATTTGAAAATTTTATATCATTTGAAATCAAATAGGATCAAAATCCAATAACCAAATAGAGAGATAGGCATACTCTGTTTCGATTGTCATCATAGTCGGGTAGATAGAATCAAAGCCAAACAATTTTACAAATCGTTTCATATCCAATTTGAAGGTAATGCAATCAAACAAATCGCAGGCAAACATTGTGTTTTCTTAACAACAAAAGATACGATCAGATCGAAACAAAATCGTTTAAAATTATTATAGCTGTCATGACATGAAACGATTCACGCGAGAGGTAGACCAATTCAAACAGGTGCGAGAATCCACTCATACAAAATCGTAACCAGATTGATTTGACTTTGATCATAGTCATAATAGAATCGACATCAATGATAATTGGTTATTGCAAACTGGGCAAATAAACTCGATTGGTTTTGAACAAAATCATTAATTTCAAACGAATCATGACTGAGTTTAACATAGAAACAAATCGTGAATCCGGATATAACCAATCTCATTTTACAAATCAAATTTAAATAGAGTATCTATCGCAAATATGAATCCAACTGATAACATGGTTGAGCTAACAGTAAACCAATGCGAATTAATCGGCTGGGTTTAGCATGATCGTTATGAATCAAATCCATTTTATGATTTGGGTGCATTTGTACAGGCTTAAAATAAAAATCAATGTTTCCGAAGAAACAGAGTCACATTGGAAACAATCCGAGTTGAAATCCTGTTCTTTGAAAGTCATATGACACAGCCAACTGTAACAATTAACCTCATCAAAAATCATTACTAATCATAGCGTATGCATTATAACGAAATCGAAACGAAATGTGATTTTGTTCTAAATTGAATATGAGAAACACTTCCTGTCTTGAATAGATATAAACGACTTCAATTGACAGCAGAGCATCCATTTTAACTCAATCAAACAAATCAAATCCACAATAAATCAATCAAATCGATGAAAATCTAATAGAAGCTAAACTGGGAAAAACGAAATTCCATTTAGTCAAAGAAAAGCTATGTATAGAATGCATACAATGTAATAGAATCAGTCAATACTGTGAACAGAGTTGTTTAAAACCGAATTCAAATCGTTATATAAACAAGTGATGTCAAAATATACCTGTGTAACGACGAGGCTGCTCAATTATGCCAACTTAGAATTCACGACAGCCGTGGCTAATTCCACATTTTTAAACAAGATGGAGCCTGTCGTCTTTTGTTTCTTATCTGTCGCTTGTAGCTTGGCCTTTTGACTGGTAAGCAGTGCAATCTGTTCTTCTAAAGATTGAATTCTTGACTGGAGAATCAGAAGATCAAGATAATATCGCTATAACCATGAACTGCATTGATCACAAGGTGGCACTGTAGGTCTAGACAGAGCAAGAGAGGGTTTGGATAGATGACCGGGGGCTTCACAAGGAAACTTAATGCCTGGGTAGTTAGGGTCATCCTGTAGGCAGGGGGGTAGGTTTGACACAAAGTCATACAAGCGTTCGACACAAAAACCTTGCGAATAGGGGTATTCGCTAGCCAAGAAATTCTCCACTTCTGAATCGGGGTCCTCACTCAACACGATAGGGTTTGGCTCGACAGGGGGTTTTGGATTATTTCTTGCCATCCATGAAATTAAACGTGCATTCTTTTTCCCTTTGGTGTTTACAGTGAGGTTTGCCTTGGGATTTTTTCCCATAGGCTTAACAGTCTCAACACTCTTAGTCATAGTGTGGGGTAGGTCGATAGGAAGGTCGGCCGAGGGTTTAGGCAGTAGGATACGGTAGGGTACTGGGGGTACAACCTTGACCTCGCTCACCATAGGTTTGTCAATATGTGTAAGGTTCGAATCCTCGAAACCATTCCGAGCAACAAAATTGCTCCAACAATCTCCGTGTAGACTCAAATGACAAACAACGATAATCTTAACCAGCCCATAATGAAAAAGGCTACTATCAGCCTGGTGTCTTTTGTACATATTTGACATTTTAAATAGGCTTCGATGCAAATAATAGGGCATATTGAGCTGATATCCCATAAAAACCATAAGCAAACACAGGTGGTGTAAGAACACAAACCCGTACCGACCTTCGCAGGTCACAAACTGCTTGATTATCATCAATAAATCATGCCAACATTGTTTGAGCATAGTTACTGGCATACCTCTATCATGGGAGGTAATTTTGTGCGACTGGAAGAGCAGTGTCCATGGGACCTCCTCGACTTTTCAATTCTTGGACCATCGTTGTCCAGTGGCAGGTAAACCCATAGCAAGACTGATAAACTATTCATCAATTTCCAATTGAATATCGCCGACCTTGGCTCGACATCCATCAAAGGTCATGGAAAATTGTCGAGCTACACAAAATTTAAAACCCTCGAATCTTTGTATAAAGGGAAGCCACCCATTTTCCTCGAGGTCACTGCGGGCATTGTCAAACATCAATAGAGCTTGGCTGCCATTGGGTTCAACTTGGATGACTGGTTCCATGAAACGAGCACATGGTAAGGGTTTGGTTCAAATTCACCAACGCATAGGAACAAAGCTATCCGGTCTAACAGCAATGAACGATCAAAGGGGGAAAGAATTAATGCGTGCATGCGAGGGTGGTGGAGTTATTCACTGCCACGCATAATACTCATTATCCAAGTACAACTGCCAATTTCCATAGCTATTCACTCCATAATAATCGTTCAACCATTAACTTATGTGTACAACCAATCAAATGCAATGCACATACCAATACGCGCCAGCACTATGCCATAGTATTCAAAACATTCGACTTATAGATCAACCACAAAATCATTATGCGCCAATATATTAATCAAAAGTTTTAAACAATTATGCCAATCGATACTCATAAAATTGACAAGCCAAGAGCTATAAAAAGTTTAGCAATAAGGATTATATCATATATATAAATTTAATCATAACCCCTATAAAAGATGAGGCAAGTCATAAGAAGTATAAACCAAAATGATTAATGACTTACAAAATCAACAGAATCAAGTTTTGCAATCAATATAAGAATGTCCAAATGAGCATAGTTCGAAAATCCTTTCAGCCACATAACGATAAACCAAGGTAAGTGCCATAGAAAATATCGATAAAAAGATCATGACAGTTTAAGATAGTGATCGAAATGCAACCTCGAAAGGAGAAGTTTTCATGCTTACAGTCGTGAAAACTTAATGAAGACAAATTTGCAAGTGTCGCAAGAAATGAAAGTGTCATCTATTTGAAAAATGTGACGAACAACTTGAAGTGCGGAAGACATAGGTGTAGGCAGC
>ML812660.1:61068-82196 GCA_009831015.1 Picea engelmannii
ATGACAATAAGAAAAAATATGATTAAGAGATGAGGGATATAGTTGGTTTCTTAACTGTCTCTGTCGAAATTCCCAGTTTTCCTGGATACTGATATCTCTCTCAATTGCCTCCCATGAACGTTCTAACTCAACCCGGTTATTTGTTGTTTGTAAGATAGTGTTAAATAAATTTAGAGCGATGATGTTTTGATCCGAAAGGTCGGGTTCTGTGTTAGGCTACCTTCCAACTGGTACTGTCATGAAGGGTAAAAGTAAAGAAGAAAAAGTTCTTGTGTTTTCTTTTTAGGCTTGTTATCTCTATTCCAAAATACAACAAGAATGATGTCAACACCCAAATAAATAGGATGACTAAATTGTAGGCCTTTTCTTGTATTTGAGTCAAATTTTAAGAAAAGAAACATGTATGATATGAAGAAAAACATAAATCTATTAGCAAAGTGAGGCATCAATTTCAGAGTAATCTCACATAGTAACAGAAAACTACGAAATGAGAAAAGTATTAATGAACCATATGATGTTGAAATCTAAATATCTACAGGTCTTGTATCTGTTGATAATAGATACAGAGGAAAAATTGTAAATGATTTAAATAACAAGAATAATAATTTCCACAGTAGAGTTTTTACTAAATTGTAGCCAAGCATTCATCAATTAAACTTATAAAAGAAGATGAGATGACAGGGAAACACATAACTCAGAGGTGACAAGATCTGGAATCTTCAATCTGCATTTCTATTAATTTAGAGTCTCTTCAAAATTACTTCATAAAAAATTCTTTCTTTTTTAGCGAGATCAAAAATCCTTTTGTCAGTCTTCTCTCCTTTTATTTATACAAAATCATCACTACTTGATCATTAGCGATCTCCTATTTTTTAGGGAAAAAAGAAGGAAAAATAGTTACAAAACTACAACCTTAACTGTTGCATGATTAACATTTCATTGGTCTATCATTTCAAAAGTATAAGACTTCGAATGACACTTCACTGCTTAGCTAAAGTATCTCCATCTTTTGAAGCTATACATTCAACACACTTCTCTAAAAAATGAACAAAAATTATGCGTGGTGTCGGGAGATCTTTAGTTTCAAATAGATAAAAATTTCTTTGTATTTTTGGAAACTGGTCTTCAAAACCTTTATCGATAGATACGATCACTTGCAACTTTAAATTAGGATGTATCAGTTATTTGTCTATCTGATTGGTATTGGTTTTGCTCAATTGTGAAATTGCTACTTGAACCTCCTGTAAACTCTCTTTGTAGTACAATTGTTGTTTCACAATGTTTATCTACCCTAGTAGTCCAGAGCAGTCATTTCTTTCCAATCCTAATGCTTGCTTATCCAAAGAATCAAAGATTCCCTCACAGTCATCTTTGATTTATTTGACTATCTTCTTGTTTTCAACTATGTTTGTTTCCCATGCTTTGAGCATAATGTCTCCTCTTATCTGTTCTGTGACAGAAAGTTTTAAATCTTTCGGCATCTCCTTGTTCCCTAAACATGCGACTGCCTTCTAAAAAGTATTCCTTGTTGCTTTAGCCTCTTTTTCTAGTAAAATAATGTTACCAAGAGATTTTATTGCCTCTTGAAAATAATGTTGGATGATCTCTATTTTGGAGATCAATTGTTGTTGTTCAACTTCTATCTTTGTATGGGATTCTAATGAGAGGGCTTGAAAAGCCTTCAAGTCTAGAACCCGACCTTCTGTCAAACTCAATTTATCTTGTAATTGTTTAACAAACTCACTCTGCTGAGTGACATGTACCTGAATTACTTGTATCCTCTGGTTCATTTCGTCCAGGCTAGCTTTGAGTGATTGGATTTCTTGCCTTTCAGCAGCTCTGGCATGTTCTAGAATTTTATCTACCTCTCCTTTAATGTTTTTCTCAGCATTCTTCAACTAAGCCTACAATCGAGCTATCATGTGGTTACTCTTATTTATCCTTGTTCTCATGCTCTTCATAGTAAAACTTTTTGTTGTTTCCATGGCTCCCATGGAGCCTGCTACCTCTATAGCGAAATCCTCCTCCTCCAATTTCTGGCCATCTATCAAGACCCTATGCTTCTTCACCATACCCCCTTCTCTCATATGAATTTATTTCCTTACAATATCCTTCCTCTTCTTGCTGAAAAAATAATCGGAAGGAGGGATTTCATCTCTGGAAATAGGGGTGAGGTCACCAACATATATATCTCCCATCTGTGCGAGTCCAAAGGTGGACTGTAAAGGAGTTAAGGAAGTTATTGGACTTCCTAGCTCTATATACCTTGTTTCTCCCATAGCCTCAGGTATAATGATATCAACAGTAGGTGATGAAGGAGGAGTAGACTTACTGGATTCAGGAGGTGTCTTGGACCTCCTCTCTACTTTCGTATTTGGATTTTTTGTTTGTAAGGCCTCTTCATTTTGTGAAGATCCTTCAGTCTCATGAGGAAAATTTTCAGGATTGACTTTATCTTGTGTTTCTTGTCCGAAACCTGGAGGAGTATCTTCTTGTTCTTGAGGAGGGGTAATTGCTTCACCTTGCAGCACTTTGGGCAGTCCACTCCATCTGTGTTTCTGGAAGGTTTGAAAAATATCTTGCAAGTCGGATGACAATGTCTGTACTCTTTCTAACACCTCCTCATATGTCTTAGTCCCTTTGAACAAGTCATCACAAAGAGACTTCTTGTGTTCATAAGACTTCATATTATAGTGGGCCATGTGTTTTCGCACCAACTGGTAAGGATCATGCTTCCTGTGCTCAAGGTTTACCAATTTAACCTCCTCTAGCGTTGCTGCTTCAACTTTGGAATGACCTAAGTTGAGCAATGAAAATTTCCCAATTTGAATGGGAAAAACTGGCCAAAATTTCTTTTCAGCCACTTTTAGTTCTATCCCAATTCCACCTACTACTATTTGATGAGCCACCTCCCTACACACCAGTCTATCAGGGAGGAATTTCGGTAGGGTGTGTGGGGGGATTGAACACTTGAAAACTCTAATGTATGAAAAAATCTCCTCTATGAACCAGTCAGCAACTACCCTGAGGTTTCCTGCGACGGACTCTGAGATGCAGGGAGGTGCACAATTGTACAACATCTGATGTAGTGGTATCACCATGAAATGAAAAATTTCATAGAACGAATCCTTGGTGTTTTCTTCCCAAAGTTTAGAATGATATTCATGAATTGGTTCCAGGTAAGTAGGATTCCAACTCCAATTCATCAAAGGGAAAGGAGTCGAGAAGCATATAGCATCCATGATGTATGTTGACATATAAAAGGATACTAGCCGACCTTTTGATATTGCAGTCTGATAGTCCATGACCTCCTTTGCCATGTTATCAGATAAAATCTTATCCCAATTGATGATGTAACCTTCTGTTGCCTCGTGCAAAAGAGGTACCCACTCTGCAAGGAAATGGGTGGGAATTTTCTTACCAAAAATTCTATATAACATCATCACCACATAAATAATATAATCATTCAATGAGGCTGTGGTGTAAATAGCATGGGTGCCAGCCCTGAATTTTCCCTTGTTTCTCCACCAGTATTTGATTATGTCAGGATAGGTTTGGTCTGCCTCCAAACATTCTTTCCTTTGAAAATTACTCACAAATTCTTGATTATAAACATACTTGGGACTGGGGGATAATTTATACATTACTTGTACATGTTCCTATCTAAAAGAGCCAATGACGACCCCTCGGTTGTCCAGAATGCTCCTCGTCTGTATGTCAGTTCGCTCTAAGGCCCAATTGATCATGTCATTATAAGTCATAAGCCGTGGCCGTGTAGCTATTTTTTGGAGCCCGGACTTCGCTATATTGCAAAGCTTGTTGTCGGCGTCATGAGGGAAATTTTTAATTTCATAATCCAGACTCTTGAAAATCTGTCTCTAGGATTTTATGGAATCGATGGCATGTGGTGTTGTATTAGATATAACGTCTCTGTCTGGACTTGATCCTTCTTCAATCTCTTCTCTTTTCTTGGGTGCCTTCTTAGGCGCCATGATACCTATTTACAAAGAAAGTGCGTATAAAACTAGGAAAATGTGACATACAACAGATGTAAAGGATAGATATGAAGTTAAAAAATAATACTTTATTAACCTTCAATTTCGAGTTAAAGTGAGTGTATAGATGCAGTCGATGAAAAATTAATGTTTTTTAATGGAAATATATGCCTAGAGATAAGCTTTCATGTCAAAAAATATCTTCATTTATCCATTATTAATGTCGCTCTATATCGACGATTTCGAAAATGAAGTTTCAAAAATCACCGCCTTCTTCAATTCCTGAAATACGAAAGACGGTTTAATTATTTATAATCCTGTTTTGAAAATGAATTAACTTGAAACTTAAAACCTGTTTAGAGAAAATGGGATTTCACATTTCGGGAATTCGGGGATCCTGTTGTCAAGGGATAAGTCACAAACAATCCCCGGATCATGAAATCATGATGAGATTAGTGAGGCACTAAGACATGTATTAGGGCTTTAATTAGAACAACTCAATAATTAATTATCCTTTTAATATTTTTGGAAAAGTGAGGATCAAGAGTTTGACTGTTGAGAGTTCAAAAGCATTTCGTTAGAAGGAAAATCTCGAATCACGAAAGATTAAGGGAATGATAATCATGTTTAGGAACTTAATTAATTTCAGGTTTAAGGAGCTCTTTTTGGAAAGCGACGGAAAAGGTAACCTTTATTTCTTTCCCCTTTTATTTTATTTTTTAATAAGCTAAGTGTTTTCAGGATTTCAGCACCAGGAAAATAAGATGGTTGAATATTATACTTCGAGAAAAACCGAATCTCAAAAACCTGAAAAGGAATGAAAGGCTCAGATTTCCCCTTTTTGGACTAAGGGCAGCTCCACGACTTAGGAAAAGATGAAGCTTTAGCTTCCAAAGATAGAAAAATTAAACTTCGTGTCAACACATCCCAACAAGAGTAAACCTATTTTTTGGCATCCATGTGGTTTCATGGTCATGAATCTATGATCCAAGCATCAGGAGAGGAGTTGATGGAAATCAAAGCATGGGTATAATTTTCCTTTCTTGGGATTCTGATCTTCTGGCTTATTTTTCTTAGCACCCTCGGGGATGTGATATTCAAGGTTATTTTTCTGAATTATTTGAGTCATTAGATCTATTTTTTTCTACATGCATGCAGATTCTGGATGGAATTCTTTATGGAAGTATGTGCATTTCTTCCCCTTTCTTCCTTTTCCACCTTTAGATTCAGAGGAACCAGTGAAGGGTTTTGAGTACCCTTCCTTCTTCATATGTGCATGTGATTTCCTCTTGTCTTTATATTTATATTTCTGATATTGATGACCACTTCCATGTTGCACAGTAAGTTCATGCACCTTTGGGCCTTTGATTTTTCCCATGTTGATGATCTTGGTCTGCTCTTGTGTCAGGGATTCGATAAATTCCTCAAGAGAAGGAATATTCCAAGTGGATCTAGAGGTAAAATTGACTTAATGGAATGTGGATACAAACACTGAGAATTTAGGATTGAGTTTGGAGAGAATGGTGAGAACCATTTATTTCTCCTCCTTATATTTATCAACCTTGCAAGTCTTGAGTTGTGATAGTAAATCCTTAAATTTTGTAAATAAATATTGGAGAATGTCGAAGATTTTTGGATCCAATGTGAGAAATTCCACCTCAAGCATGTGTCCCATCATATATTCTTGTTTTACAAATATCCCTTCCATGGTTTTCTAGGATTCATTGGGGGTTTTATAGGAAGATATGTGAAAAAGGATATTGAGAAAAATGAGACTGCAAATTGTTCCGAATTCTTCATCAATTCGATTTAGATACTTGAATTTTCTATGGATGATGTTGGTTTTGTCTCTTTATTCATGTTTAACCTATAAAATCCTTTGATTCGAAGATGCATAATCATCTTCTCCTTCCATGAAAAGTAATTTTAAGGTGTAAGGATGAATTATTTTGAAAATTCCATTTTTCCGTTGTCTTCAATCTTTGCTACCTGCAAAAATAATTTGGTGTGTCTTTTGATTAGAAATTCGTCAAATATGATACCATGTAAATGTGTTGAAACTACATAGAATAGATCTATCTATAAAATAACACACACATTTGTAGAGATAAATTGAGAAAGAAGAAGCAAGAGAGAAAGAATGGAAGAATTCTCATTAAACGAATGAATAATAAATAATTTACACATAGTATACATTGTATAACTCAACCAATGTGCACTGGAGGAGAATCCAATGTGCCATAGTGGTGGTATAGAGTTATATGGACACACACCAACAATTACAGGAGTAAACTTCCACCTATTTTAATCTCTTGGGTAGTTACGAGAGTGAACTGTCATCTAGCTGAGTTAACTAGTCTATCAGTCTTCATTTAACTGACTAAAACATAGTGAAGTGAGGAGGATATTATGGAATCATGGGTAATGCGCTATTCTGGTGATGATACCAAGGAAAATGCACATTATATGGTGATCATCCCAATGTTGCATGGTGACAATACCAATGTAGCATCTAGACTCCACTCAACTGATCAAACTGAAGTGAAAACTGAAGAGAATACTCTCCCTAGAGGAATATTCTTCTAAAATATAGGAGATTGAATAATGACTAATAAATAAGGAAAAACATTAGGAAAAATAAATCCTATGTGTGTATGAAGTAACTCTAACAAAACATTCTCTATTTTCTTCAGGAACTTGTGTACAACCTTTCCTAGTCTATTTGAAAAATTTAATTTAAACTCGTCCAGTGTACATCGAAGGAGTTAACAAAACAATTGTAAGTTTCCATACTCGCGCACCCACATACTTCACATAATTATTGTCGTTTTGTTCATAGACATTTTTACAAAAGTTTGGAAATATTCGCATGAATTCTTCTCGTATACACCAGAGTATTTTATGTTGACCCCTCTGATATACAAGGTATCTCATTAGCACAATTAACATTAACTCCTCTAATAGCCATTGGTGTATTTCATACGAACAACTCTGGTTACAAGATTTTTGTCCTTTTAAACTTGGTTTTCGCTCTTGTTTTTTTTATTAAGACTTAGACATCCACAATGCCCACTATAATACTCTCATATTTAGGTGATGATCTCCCACCTAGCATTAAATCAAGTGAATCCTCTAGTACTTCATTGGTGGTTACTTCAAATAGGCACATTTTTCACACATATTTGATCATCAAAATTAAATCACTTTGTCCTTGAACTAATGATTTTATTCACTTGGAAAATTCAGACATGTCCCTGAGGAAGAAGAAACAATTTTAGATAAGAAGGGGAGGAAGAAAGAAAAGCTCCAAAATAAGAAGGACAATGCTATTGAAAATAAGAGGAAGATTGTCGAAGAGGCTAAATCCAAGGGCAAAGCTGATGCAACAATAACCAAAATGGAAGCAAAAGAAAAGGAATTTTCCTAGAAAGAATCCAAACAAAAAGAACTAGCTAAAAAGGAAATAGTAGATGCAACAAGAGTGGGAGAGAAAACACAAAAGGAAGTTAAGGAAGTTACTGACAAAGAAGTTGAAGAAGAGTGACAAACAAAATACATATATTGAAATGAGAAATGATGATGCTCAATCGATGGACACTGATAACTGATATCCAAAAGATATTAGTAGCAGGTCCCAATGGACATACACAATTAAACGGGATATATTTGGGACTTTGTACCCCATTCAAACCAAATTATGTACCCAACCTAAAGAAATTCACACATGAAAAAGTGTCGGGCATGATTGTGTAAGAACAAGTGAAGAAAGTGCTAATGACTGGGTGGAATCTAATTTTAGTTCTCACAAAAACCCCATAACAGGAAATGGCAGTGAAGATGAGGTCACCATAGCCTCCGTTGGCTCTGCTTTCATGAACGCCATGAAATACCATGTACAAAATTTATGCCAACAAAATCTAGAGAAAGAGGAAAAGATTAGGGAGCTGGAAGAAAATATCCAACAGGTAAAGACCGATGAAGGTGTCCTTCAAAGAGTCAAGGAAAGTATAGAGAAGGCCAAAACATAACTAGAAGAAGCTATCATTGGCGTATATTCCCACCTACACATGTTCTAGGAAATAGCCGCTACCATCATCGATCAATAGAGAAAATTAAAGGCCAAGATTACACATATGAACACTATACATAATGTAACACCCCAAGACTAAGCCCCAATTGTAAATGTAAATATGTTTTGTAGGCCGATGAGCTAGTTTATTTTAAGCCAGAAAGCTTATGTGATGATTAGGCCAGAGAGCCTAGATGCTAAAGGCTAGTAGGCCTATTTTTGTATATGTAAACACTCATATAATTAATATAATACATCATCGCATGTAGATCGACCATGATGAAAGAGTATGGGGGACCAAACTCCACTATGAAGGGAAAGGGGAGGGATGAGAGCCTAGAAAAAGGGGCTAAGCTAGAGGAATTATCTCAAAAGGAATATTATAATATTATTCCTAAAGACTATGCTAAGGATACTTATTTTATCCTAAGTCTCATGGAAGAGAGAATGAATTACAAGTGGAGAGAACCGAGCTCCTTGAGATCCATGTGTCATCAAGGGCACATGCAATTAAGTGTATGGAAAATTAGTTCACTTGGCTCTCATGGGGGTAGGGGGACTCATCCATTCTCTCCAATGTTCAACCTCTACATAATTCACACACCCTTGTATCCTTCACACACTCAGAAAATATCCTGTACTTTTTAGTTATAAATAATAAACTGTCCCTCTTGGGATGCACAACACACTTGTTCCTACCTAAGTTAGTGTTGTACCTTTCTGTTATGAGAAAATTTTATACCAAACTCGAAGGTTGTTTTTGTTGACCATCACCCGTACCTTTCCTATTATGAACAACACCTTGTTCCTTACCTAGGTGCGGTTGGTGCCACCATATGTTCCATAATCTATTTTCTGTTGTTTCCTTCACCTGAGCTAGTACCTAGTTGACCAGAGAATTGTATTGAAGAAGCGAGTTGTTGGTCCCATGGGATTGAACATCAAGGTTATCATGCCTATGAGAAACTCTCTCCAGGTGAGAGAATTACTGGGAATTGAATTTCGGAAGGAGCCCAACTATAGTTACAGTGCTTTGAGATTTCCTGTCCGGCCTATTGCTGATGCCCTGGAAGGGAAGTGGTGTAGACAAAGTACTATTGAGTAGAGAAGGGGCACACTTCCTCAGGTGGGATAGGCATGTGGGGAATGAGATATTGCAGATTGGTAGTTTGAGTTGGATCCTGGGACAAAATCCTTCATGTTGTCTATATTATCTCATCCTATCCTAGGAATCCATTTACCTCGGTGGAGTTTAGTCCCAGCTAGGGGTTGTCCCATTATTGAGAGATTTGAGTAGCGTGGTATAAGTTTGGGAGGTTCGTGGAAGGTCTTCACATAGTTGGTGTTATTCTATAAAAATATAAGTATCAATTATGTGTTCAATTGCATGTTGTGCAATTGTACATGTCTTTATGATTATGAAGTATTTCTTGTGTATGTTGTATGTATAGACTTACTGTTGTTTTTGCATGAATATATGAATTAACAAAATGTATCTATCTATATTCAATTTGTATAAATATATACAATAGAAATGAAGAATTGTTACGTGGCATATCCCAACGGCCTAAAGCTAGGGATGCTACAATTTGGTTTTAGAGCTTAGTAAGAGTGTGTTATGGAGTAGCATGGCCTAGCTTGGAAGGCTAGGGATGTTACAAATTCATATTAGAGTTCTAGTTTCCAACATTGAACTTGGATGGGTTGAGCAAGTGGAATGAGTTACTTGCGTAGAATTGGGAAAAATCCCCAATATCTATTGTTAAAATGCTTGGAAAATTTGAAGAAATCAGCCAAGTGGTGAAATTTTTGTAACTAATATCCGATTCGAACAAAGTCCGACCTAGGATTGGTTGAATTTGAAGCACAAGGAGTGCATGGGAAACTTCTTGAGTTCCCAAAAGAAGATAATTATCCTTATGAGAAAGATAACGAAAGAGATCTATTCGAGAAGGGACCATATCCTCCACAATCGTCAGATCTAGAAAAAGGAGCATGACAATTAACCCCTCAAGTCCCAGAGTGGATCTACGTCATAGATCATTGGGAGGAGTACTTGAAAATTGGATTTGGATAAGGATAGATCCATGTTACACATTATTTTGGTCACTCTGGTGATGTCTCTACAGTGATGTATTCAGTCTCCCACAAGGACTTTTGACTGAGAAAAGTGAATGTTGTCTTCTTCCAAAAAACACATTTTTAATATGAGTTCGCAGGCTGCCTATGTTACAGGGTGAAAAAATCCTTCATTCTCACAGGAAACCCAGACTTAGGGTGAAAACTGTTTGGAGTCTACTCTATAGGTAGGGTGAGAACCTGTTTTTAATATTGGAAAGGAGAAGAGGTCACGAAGGTTCTAGAAGGGAATCTTCTATAAAATGAGTTGGCATTCGCATGGTTTCCATCCTACTAACGTTTCAGATTTGGTGGGATCATCCTCATACATTTAACCATCTCTCCTTCTCCTATATATTGAAAGGTTTCTCATGGAAAAGGTTAAGGAAGATTGAATGAAGAATTGGTGAAATAATTGTGTGAAGAACTCTACTTGGATAGAAGCTTGAAGACTCTATTTGGTCTATCAAGTTATATTGGATCTTCTTCATGAAAGTGCAGAGAAAGTGCATGTGTTGGAACCAAGGGTCACTGAAAGGAATCTTGCGACATCACGATGATCTGGTTGTATCTTCTACTTTCATTTAATATAATACAGTGGCATGTCCCTTTCCCATAAAATCACTCTTATTTTATTGCATAACTCCTTGATCATATGCATAGGTTGACATTGAATATACTTTGCTATCTTCACTTTGGTTGGTTTGTGTTGTCTTGGACCTGATTTCACAAGAGCACCAGAGTGAAGCAGGAATAACAGAGACCCAAGGAAGAGATATAAAGGTATGTCACCCATTCCTTCTTATTAGTAGATTCAATGACTGCAACTTAGGGAAAGAGTCGTGTCTTGTCCTGTTTTGTTCTAGATCTAGGTGGATCTAGGGAGATCTGTTAGTGTCCGCACCTACCAATTTATTCGATAACAAAATTGGCGACTCAACTGGGCATACAACCCATTTTTGGTGTTTTTTCTTGTCCATTTGCTCTTAACCTACCATTTTTCATTCCCAATCAATCTCTGAGTCTTGAGGAGACCCTTACAGACTCCCTGGATCCAGAAGTTCCCTCAAAAGTTTTGTATTTTTTCCAAAATTTGCTTGATTACAAACCTTCTTGCACTACACCTTTCTATAGCCTATGAGAATAACTGAGGTTCACACCCTAGTGTTCAGTTTAGTGTGAACTTCTCACACCCTGCCTATGTCTAGCCTGTGAGAATCCTTAATTCTCGCAATGTACCCCACTGCCAACCTGCAAACTCACTTGTAAAAGTTTTGGATCAAGTCTTTTGTGTCCTCAGATGCCTACATTAGTTTGTGTGTCTAGGAAGAAATTCTCTGGCCAGTGATTGAATGTTTCTTGACTTCAAATCTAGCAAATGATTAGTCTTCGGAAATTGAAATCTCTTCTTGTTCATTTTTTTCTCAATTTTTACCTCTTGACCTTTTCTTAACAAGGGTATAATATTTGATTCTGAAATCCGAGTGTTTGTTTGGTCAGGAGCCTTTGATTGGTTTAAAAGTTGAGATTAATTGTCCTTTTCAATTGCTTATTACTTGGAAAATTGCTACCCGTGTGCATTTAAAGAGAGTGGTCTTGTCAGTTTGTTATTTTTGTCTTCATTGAAAGATTGATTTGGGTGTTTGTTGTGTATTTCTTTTTCATTGGTTGCTTACTTTTTCTTAGTTCCATCCCCGTTGCTTGGTTTCTAATAAAAAATAAAGACATTTTCTTTTTTTTTAAGCAACTTTTTATTTGAAAATATTGGCATTCAAGTATTGAAAGAGAATGAATAGGGAATTTGAATTGTTCATGGTTGTTTGATATTACATTTCAGAGAAGATCATACATCATAGTTCACATTGTTCCAGAAGACTCCTCTTTCCCTCCTATAAATAGGATTCATCGAACAAAAAATTGTATCATTCATTCCTATTTATGCATTGTTGGTTTAGAGTCTCACACAACATTGGTTTCATTTCCATCTCCTTTTGAGTAACAATAGGATTTAATAGTATTGCACAATTTTAAAATTCAACTAGTAGCTTTTTCTAGGGCTCTTTTACACCAACATTAGCTAGGCTAGAGATTTGGAATAGGCAGTGAGACACACTCTCCAAAGAACAAAACACACAATAGTATATTGTGATAAGGAGTGTCAATTTCCATTTGCAACATTTTTTCCTGGGAAGCCCTTCTCACACAAGGGTAAAACCTGAGGTCGCATTGAGATTGACATAGTTACTCACCCTGCTTTGTTGATATTGGTGTAGAGATTACACATATTACGGGGGCCACTTGAAGGTATACCCACAATGATGAGTGGAAGCCTCTCAAGATGATTTCGGGCTAGATACCCTGCCCTTGCGTGTGGATTGGTGGTAACCTTAGTAGCCTATCTTCTTAGGGTCTTACACAAGGTGACTTTGAAGGGGTAAGTCTTCACGGTACCTGGAATCGACATTGGTTAGACTCACTCGATCTCCTTGGAAGGTATACCCACGATTATGTGTGGGAGCATGCACCAGGGTGTAAGTCCGTTAAGTAGGTCGTCAACGTAAATTTTCCACCTTGGCCTAGCCCCTTCTTGTCTCATCATTGCGATGTTGGATTTCATCACTAACCAGTGACTTCAGAATTAGAAGGTCTTGTTTTCTTGGTTTTTCTTCCTAGATTTTATTAGCGCATGCTGTTTGTTTACCCAAGTTGGCCATAGAATTTCTATCATAAAATTCTAACTCGATCACAATTGACCCTCCACGCCATTCATGTAGAATGCAAGGCATACCCCCAGAAGATATGGAAGGTTCTCAACCCTTTCCTACCAACTCACCAGAGGGCTCTCCTCAATAGAGTGAAGTCCAAGATGTTGACACTCCACCAGTCAAAAGAACTAACTCTTTAGAATGGTTCCGAATTACCAATTCTCGAGAGAACTTTTGACTTCCTCCGGATTCCGAAAGATGTATTGTGTGAGTGAATTCTTCCAGAGATATAGTTTTTCAGTATTCTGGATCACCAACCAGACCTTTCATAGGACCTGAGGTTCAAGATCCTTTTTGGACTACTGACATTTTTAGATGGGATATCTTTGGCTCAGGAGCAGGCGTTGATATCACTGTCGCACCTTAGCTGCCTGAAACATTTGATCCAGATGCAATACCTTTTACTACTGCCTGAAACAAAAATCCCAATAGGGATGAAACCCTCGATTGGAGGGAAACCCCCAACGACCCCACCCTATGGACAAAACATACCTCCATCCTTGGCCTAGTATTGGAAATATCTTATTCAACATAATCATCACTCGACTGGGGGGCAACAACCTCAAGCTAGCTCTGTCATACCCCCTAGTATAGGCCAACCATATCCAGGCATGTCTAATCCTATTTGGGGATCGAACGCTCAACCCCACACCTCTGTTCCAGGGTATGAACCTATGAATTACTTTCCTCCACACCAACCACCGAATCTGCCCGAATCTTTGCATTATATGCAAACTACTTATGGTCCCACTAGTCTACCGATGGGACTCCCTCCCCAAAGTCACCAGTACACACATGTGAATAGACAGTTACCCTTCTTAGCCACCCTAGACCTCCCTAATCTGTCGAGGATTTTAAATGATTCAATATGTCACTCTCCTCAATGGCCCGCCATACCGAGAAAACTACCATCCGACATCCCTAAATTTGATGGTAAACTGGGAGAGGACCCGACCAATCATGTAATGAATTTTCACCTTTGGTTCTCATCCAACTCCTTGATGGATGACTCTATTCGTTTATGCCTTTTTCAGTGAACCCTCACAGGTTCCACCGTGAAGTGGTATATAGAATCAACACGAGGCTTCTTCAGTAACTTCAACACCCTCGCTATGGATTTCCTCACCCACTACCAGTTACTGATCCACTACGAAATGGGAACCAAGATTTTGAGTTCTTTCAAAAAAACCAAAGCCACTCATATCTCTGATCACATTCATGAGTGGCGATGGAGACGATGTCTCATCAAACTCGAACTTCCTGATTGTTGCTGGCAGAGTGGTTTATGAAATCATTCATGAACGACATCGCTCGTGACATCGCCATGGGTGAAGTTGTCACAAAAGAACATGCAATCAGTCATGCCCAATACCTTGACCTCGTTTATTCACAAATGGGTACTCTTTATGACTTACTCCCTGATGCACCTCGTCCTTCTACTTCCGCTACTTCAACTACTCCTATTGCTTCTCATGCAACTGACGGTTTGATTGGAACTTTCCATGCCCAACCTCATTCTGTCCAAACCTCTAGTAACAACCCCAAACCCATTTCTTCTAATGTTCAAAATGCTCCGTCTCCTACCCCTCCCACCGACAAGAATTCTGAGGTAAACTCTGTTCAATATACCCCCGCCGACAAAAATAAATCAAAAAAGGGAAAGGGTAAGAACAAGGAGGATAAAAATAATCTGCAATCTGAGAAAACCAAAACACCACCTATTGATGATAGGGATAAGAACAAACTCCGATACCCTTGTCTTATCTGTGGTGATGATCACTACAATAAGGATTGTCCACGATGAGCCGAGGCTACTAAGTTCCTTCAAGGGACCCCGAAACCCCCCACTCTAGCTGTGTTATCACAACCCTTCTCCTCTCAACAACAGGCCCAATTGGTCATTCATGACTAACCTTCCCCCTCCAATACATCCTATGTCTTAATGTGTATAAGTGATTTAAAAAAGAATGACATCACACTTACCACTCAAGCCAAAGATTATCCTTCCTCCAAAGAGAAGGTTGATGCAATACCTCCTTCGTTGGTCCAACCATCTCCCACGACTCCATCTACCAATCGTCCTCTTCATCTCAAACGATCGAGCCTAGATACAATTCTTCGCCCTCCCCCAAAGGGTGTTGTTCAAAAATTGGCTTTCAATCCTCATGCACGTGCTACCCAGAACTACAGTATTGTTGAAGATCTGGGCCAAGCACCATCCGCGATGTCATCCCTCGAAGTCCTTCAGACTTGTCCTATACAACGAAAGGCACTGTTGAAATCTATTGGTGGAATCGACCCTATGGATACAAATTTAATAATTTTTGACTTGAAGGATCACATTCCAAGGTTACCCCCTCAACTCATATTCCAAATACAAGTTATTGTCTCTGACAAAAACATTTGTAGAACAATTATTGATGAGGGTGCCTTGATGTGTGTCATGTCTATTACCTGCTGGAAAGCCATCGACTCTCCTCCTTTGACTGAATCCCAAAACATGCTCAAAGCCTTCAATGGCTCTAGTTTTAATCCTTACAATGTCCTCCCTTCGTTTCCTATTACGTTAGAAGGCAAAATGGTCAACGTTGAAGTGGAGGTATTTGATGCTCCTCTCAATTACAACCTTCTACTTGGCCTTAGCTGGATCGATTATATGCGTGCAATTGTGTCCACTCTTTTCCGTGTCATGCTTTTCCCACATCAAGGAACAATAGTTACCATGGACCAATTGGCTTTCTTTCACTCTGATGCACATACTGACAACATACCTTTCATTGCACCCCCCCCCCCTAGATATGAGAACATCGGTGTGGGTATTCTTAAAGATTCCTCTTTGATGGGTTCCCCATCCCACCATCTAATGTTCCACACCCATTTGTCACCTTGATCAACATGATCTCCACCTCCATTCACAGAACCCCTACGTCTTATGACTCATGGATGGTACCCAACCCCGGTGATCATATTCATTATGGCGATGAAATTCCTTTAAGTCCGGTCGAATCCGCTTATCAAGCCATTCAATCGGCAACCCCCTCTCTTAGTGATTTATCTCCAGATCCATTCCATGTCATTCTTCCTACAAACGAGATGATTATGTCTATTGTGTCTGTGGAAGATACCCATTGGGATGATGGACATCATCGTTCCATCCTCTTCTTGGAACAACACACCATCAAGGGTTACCAACAACTCTCGACCCCGTCGACCTTTTTCATCATTTCTACCATTCCCGAGTCTACACACGATATGTTCTACGAAGGGAACTTAAGTAATATCTCACCCACCATCCCCATCGACATATCCATAAAACTTGGAGTTGTCGAAAATGTGTATATCAGAGATTTGTGTTCCCATGACGAAGTTGTCACCTACAAGTCTCTTTTCCAAGAATTTTGTGACGTCTTCACATGGATCTATGAAGAAATGTCGTGGATTGGCCTAGACATTGTGGTACATGAGATTAAGACATACCTGGGCGCTAAAACCGTCTGGCAATGACTTCGTCTGGTCCACCCACTTAAAGCAGCCACTATCAAGCTTGAAGTTGAGAAACTTCTCAAAGCTGGCTTTATTTACCCTGTGGCTCTAACTAACTGGGTTTCCAATCTTGTTCTGATTGACAAGAAACAAGGCACAATCCATGTGTGCGTTGATTATAAGGAAATTAACAAAGCTTGTCCTAAAGACAAATTTTCTACCCCCTTCATTGACCAGATCATCGATGATTGTGCCAGAAGTGAAATATTCTCTCTGATAGATGGTTTCTTTGGATATAAGAAAATCAATATCGTACTCGCGGACCAACACAAGACCGCTTTTATTTGTCCTTGGGGCACTTTTGCCTACCAAAAACTTCCATTCGGTTTAAAGAATGCCGGTGAAACTTTTCAACGTGCTATGTCTTACACCTTTCATGATATAAAGAACATCATGAAACCATATCTAGATGACTTACCCGCTCATTCCATGCACCGTGTAGATCATCCAATACACCTCCACACCATTTTCCTTCGATGTCAGTTTTACCATAAACGCTTGAATCCCCACACATGTGTTTTTTTGCGTAGAATCCGAATGACTCTTGGGATTTATTGTTTCACGTCAAGGGATCAGGGTAGATCCTTTGAAGGTCGAGGCGATTCTCAATCTCCCTCCTCCTTCCTCACTTCACCAATTACAAAGTTTGCAAGGGAAGTAAAACTTTCTTCATCGTTTCATCCTGAACTATGCTGAGCTAACTCTTGGATTTATGAAACTGCTTAAGAAAGGTTCTGATTTCGTATGGGATACCACTACCGACAAATATTTCTATGCCTTGAAACTATCTTTAACATGTACCCCATTACTCTTCCCACCTGATTACAGTCGGGATTATTTCCTTTACCTCGCAACCTCGGACTATACCATCGCTATGGTTCTCATTCAGGAGGATGATTCTCATGACAAACATGTCATCTATTACTTGAGTTGGAGTCTCACCACTACCGAAACCAATTATTTACATGTTGAAAAGATGGCCTTGGCAACCATCCAAGCTGTTCAACATTTCCGACACTATATCCTTTCTCGCAAGACTATGGTAATTTCTAACTGCAACCCTATGCATCACATTCTTACATGCCAATTGATAGGGGGAAAATACTCTAAATGGATCATAATACTCCAAGAGTTTGAATTAGAATTTGAACGTGCTAAGTCCAAGAAATCCTTGGTGTTTGCCGAGTTGATATGCGGCCTTCCCTGCTCTGAGACGGAAAATGTAGCAGTAGATTCATTACCTGATGAATCCCTTTTCCTGATTAGTTCCGATGAACTTTGGTATAGAGATATCATCACATATCTCCAAACCCATACTTTCTAGCCCAATTTGTCTAGCACTGATCACTATCAAATACGCTACCAAGCCCGTCAGTATATTATCCTCGGTGATACTCTTTATCTTAGTGGGATTGACTCCATTTTTCAATGCTGCCTCACATTTGACGAAGCCGAGAAAGCCCTAAATGACTGCCATTCTGGAGCCTGTGGTGGTCACATGTCTGGGTATGCTACTGCCTAGAAGATCTTACGAGCAGGGTATTTTTGGCTTTCTTTATTCAACGATTGTATAATTTCCGTCCAAAAAAGCCATGCTTACCAAACCTACAACAATAAAATACGATCACACCCTTCTCCTCTACACCCTGTGGTCTCCATTGGTCCTTTTGCGAAATGGGGTATCGATTTCATGACATGTCACCCTCACTCGATCCGAGGGCATGGATACATTATTGTAGCCGTAGATTATTTTATGAAATGGGTTGAGGCGATGCCAACATTCGACAATACCAGAAGGACTACAGCATTATTTATATTCAATCACATCATTTCTCGGTTTGGTGTTCCTCAAACTATTGTTACTGACCATGATAGCCACTTTAGAAACTTCATGATGTCCAAACTCACTAAAACATTGGGTCTTCGCCATGACAACTCAACAACCTATTACCCACAAGCCAATGACCAAGTTGTAGCAATAAACAAAATTCTCATTACCATGCTTCGACGAATGATAGGGATTCACAAAATGAGTTGACAAACGATGTTGTTTTCAGCATTGTGGGCTTACCAAACATCCGTTACGTCTGCTACCGAGTTTACACATTCCAGTTAGTCTATGGTCTAGAAGCCATCTTGCCGATTGAATGTGAGATACCCTCCCTAAAACTAGCCATCAAACTTCTCCCAAACATTACTGCTGAAGAAGAACATTTGTTGTATCTCATACAATTAGACGAAATCCGTCGCAACGCCACCCTAGTTATAGAAGCCCAGAAGAAACGCATCAAAACCCAATATGACAAACATGTCAAACCACGTGTTTTCTTTGAAGGTGATCTAGTTCTCCTTTATGAACAAGATCGAGATATGCTAGGCACCGAAAAATTTGAAGCTATGTGGAAAGGTCCTTATATTGTCAGACAAGTTTTGGAGAAAGGAACTTACGCGTTAATGGACTATGATGGTATCCCTTTGAGTGAACCCAGAAATGGGTTATACTTAAAGAAGTACTATGATTAATACCACCTATGCATGAGTTCTTGTATTTTACTGCATTATACTTTTTGTGTGCTTTTTCATTATTTGGTCTCTCCCCTCGATCGATTATCTTGCATTGTGCTTGGTTTCCAGATGTCAGAGTTTTTGTCACCCCACATTGGCTTCGCCAATGGTGCTAGTCGTAGTACTCAGAACCATGCTTCTGTTGCATGGGCAATTTACGCCCCTACAAGCAAACTTATCAGTCTACAAGGTGTGTGCCTCGGTCGTGCGACCAACAATATTGTAGAATATAACATCATCATCGAATTGTTGATTGATGCTATTTCACTTGATATCCACCACCTGGTTATATGACTTGATTCACAGCTAGTAGTACTACAGTTAAGTAACGTCTATGCTATCCGAAGTCCTACTTTATTACAGGTATATTTATGAATTCACCTCTTGGAACGTTATTTTGATTATATCAAACATCAACACATTCCTAGATGTCTAAATACATTGACTGATGCATTAACTAACTATGTGTTAGACTTACATTTGGGGCATTTATAAACCAATCACACATCACATGTATAACACAACACAAAATAAGCTGGTAGAAGCCGTATATATGTATATAACGATCAAAAGTTTTTACAAAAAGTTTCTGTCCAAGGATCAAAATATCAAAATACGAAGCCCATAGCTTCTACAAAGTAGCATCATGGATGACACTCATGATAACACACAACTGCTCAGGCCACCGTACAAAGCAGTCAACTGAGAGACTTAGACATGCCCATAGTATGGAACTAGTAACATCTCAGAATCTCCCCAATAACAATATCTAGGATGTCTGCAGTCAACCCCTCCAAGTTCTACTCCACTGCCTCATAGTCTTTGGAATCCCATCTCACCACTGGAGCCGCTTCTCCTTGTCGTTGAATAGGAGATGTTCCTGGAGGTCGATATGGCTCCACATCTGTGTCATCAAAAATAATTTTTTGGATTAGTTCTTGGATAAACATAAAAACATTTCATATGATCAAATTTGCAAAAACATTTAAAAATAACAAAATGTGTACTTCTTACCTAAGTCACCCCCCTGAGCATCCTTAGGCAAGGCCAAATTTGGATCCCCTCGAAAACCCAAACTAGCATATGCATAGTCGTCAATCATCAACATCTAGGGCCTCAACCAGTCAAAACATGAATCATTATACTTGATTATAGGCCCTGCTATGTGTCAAGCCATGAGGTTGCACCACCTCAATATCCTTGGATCCTGTGGGGTCGATAAACCCCAATCAACCTGTAGTCACAGCAGTGGGACCCTCTCGAGGAAGAATGACACCAAAAGTGATCCGTACCCAAACTGCTTCAAGTCACCCTTTCTGCACTTTGTCAATTGTCTCTTCATACTGCAGAGAACTTCATTCGACAAGTTGAAGACCCGAGGCTCTGTGCACTCTATGGCATATTGGAAATAGCTTTGGAGAGCCATGTGCAGAGCCACACTCCCATCCATGCATGCAATAGTAAACAAGATGGTCCATAGGGTTAGATCTTGGACCCCCCAAATGACAACCCTACCCTTGCTTCTCTCTTCCTCAATAACACAATACTGGCACCAATACTCGCTCATAGGGAGTCTGCCACCTCTACTTCCAGTTAAAGTAGCATGGTATCGATGCCATGACAACCCTGTTAGAAAATAGATATCCTCGATATCTAGGGTCAGCGTATGGACTCCCACGTGAAATAACTATTGGTCCACATCCCACATGTTGACCAGGTATTCCAACAACCTGAGTTGGGTTCTCATGCCCCGAATCCTGAAAAATTTCAATAGCCCACAGTCCCAGAGGGCAGCGACTATACCCGGGTCATTCCCGATAATGGAATCATCCTCTTCATGTTCTATTTCTCTCCATTCCAACATTGTGATGGTCAAACACCTACAAAAGAGCCATGAGAGGGGAGTCAACAACTTGTTTCAAACTCTTGCATAATTGTTATTGAGAAAAACTTCACATTAAAATCCATTTTTCGGCCCCCGTAGGTGGCCCTTTTGCACAGTGAGAGATTCTCGTAGGTGCCTTGAAGGCCACCTGCGATCTAGATTCTCATAGGTCCCGCAAGGCCCACCTA
>ML812660.1:83076-98076 GCA_009831015.1 Picea engelmannii
GAAATACAGAGTAAATTAGGCATGTCCGTTGTCTCGGACGCATGGCTACAGATTATCAAATATTCAACATTCAAGATTTTTTAGTCCTTGTGTCACTTGGAGAAGTTTTCCCCGAAGTCCCTAAGTCCAAAGCTAATATAGACCATTCGTGTTTGAAGAAATGTGTCCCCATATTAACATGTATTCAAGAATTTGACGTTTAGGAGATTTTTGGTGTAGTTTGGAGAAGTCTCCTGGAGCTCCGAAGTTCTGAAGGTCTGGAGAACATTGTTTGGGAGTTCAAAAGTTCAATGTTTGGATGTTTTGATGTGTTATAGTGTGAGATCCTCTGAAGTACAAAATTCTTGGAATGCCTAAGTCTTGAAATTCTAGAGAAGTACTTTTCAGAGAGTTAACCACTTTAGCGATTCATAGGAAATAATGTATGGTGTAGGTAGAACCTATGAATCTTGAAGTTATGAAGTACCAGAGCCTCGAAGCTCCGAAGATGTACCATGTATGAGTTCTCCAGTTCAACATTCGAGATAAATAATACATGAGGTAGTAAGAGCTTCTGAAGCATGAATTTTCAAATCCCCAAAGTCCCGAAGCTTCAAATAAGCACCTTTCAATTAAGCGCTTTATCATACCCCATGGTCATGTGCGATTAGAGGCCAAATAGAAAGGGATAGCTCCCAAAAATTGAATTTTAAGGAAGAAAAGGGATTAGAGAAGGAGCCCATGAGGTTTTTGATTTGTATGTACCTGCATTGGAAAGATATTGAATAGTAGAATATAACTTTTCACCCAGAAAATTGAGATGAATAGTCAATTTCTTAGAAAATCAGAAGAAAGAATTATGATGTATTATTGAACGAGAATGGTTCATAATTTCATGGAATTGTTGAGATAGTTAGCCTGAAAAAGTCTTGTTGGATGCACAATTTGTAGAGTTAAAAACAACTAGATCAGATCAATATTAACACATATTGCAGAGGGATGGAATATACAAAAGGGGCTTATAGCCAAAAAGGTGATATCAGAGGGATGGTTGTCCATTTGGGTAATGAAGGTGAAAACTCAATTGGACATGGAGAAGGAAAGGAAGACAACTTGGACTTGGAGGAGAAAATTAAAATTTTTCAAAAGGATGTCCAAAGTCACAAGGCTGATAATGAAATGCTTATGAAAGCCAAGGAGAAACAAGAGGAATTCAACAGGAAGTTAATGTAGAACTTGAACATAATAGAAAATAAATTGGATAAGGAGAGTGGCTCAAGAAAATCAGGAAGTCACAGGTCTCCTGATGAGAAAGGAAGAACTTGGAGTGTTAGCAGACATCACCATCACTCCCCAAGGCATTCCAATAGGAGAACACCCAATAGATCAAATCCATCCCATTTTGGGAAGTATAAGAAAAGGTATGGGGTGGATGAGCTATGAGGATAAATGAACAAAATCAAACCGCCTTCATTTGATGGTGAGCACAAGAAGGATGAAGATGTTGAGACATGGTTGTTAGGAATGAGAAAGTATTTTCAATTACATAATTATTATTCATATGTAGAAGGAATAATTTCTATCTACCAACTCAAGGGAAACACATCCATGTGGTGGGATCAACTTGTGCAGGTGCAACACATTAAAGAGAAAAATGTGACTTGGAAGGAATTCAAGAAGTACTTTGAAAATGAATACTTGACTAAGAGATACTATGAAAAAAAAATGAAAGAGTTCTTTGAACTCAAGATTAGGATTATGACCATTGATGAATATGAAATAAGGTTTTTAGAACTGTTGAAGTATGTTTCTTTCATCAAGGATGAGATAGTTAAAATTCAGAGGTATTTGAGTGGGCTTCCACCATTCATCAGTGACAAGATACAATATGATGATCCCAAAACATTGGAGGAGACCATAAGGCAAGCTAAATGACTATATGATCAACATAAAGCAAGGACAACTTTCCAAAAATATTTGGAAGACAAGAAGAAATATAAGATGGAACAGAGGAAGAAGGGTACTAAGCCACAATTCTTTATAAGAAATCCTCAGGGACAACCAACTTTTAGAGACCAAAAAACAATTGATACAGGGGGGAAAAGGGCCAAGGCCGCCACCTATTCAATGTTGGCATTGTAAAGGAGATCATATGTATAGGGATTGTCCCCATAGAGGAGAAAAGGTGAGGACTTTTCACAATGTACAACAAACTAAAACACTGGAGGACATGGGCATAAGTGTACCAAGGATCTATGCATCCCTGGAAAATAAGTAATCATAGTTCATTCACATATGATTGAAGTAGAAGGTATGATCAACAACCAAACCATTTCTATTTTAATTGATTTAGGATCTAGTCATAGTTATATGGATCCTAATATGGTGGAAATATTGCAATTTCCAAGAATCAAGCATGGAAAATCTTGGTTGGTGAAGCTAGCTACTGAAGCCAAAAGAAAAGTTAATGAGTTGGTAAATTCTTGTCCAATGGACATGAATGGAATGTACACTAGGGAAGATTTGAACATATTACCTTTAGGTTCCTATGAATGTCTAATTGGGATGGATTGGTTGGATCAACACCATGCTATCCTAGGCTGTCATAACAAGTCATTTACTCACCTGGACGGGGAAAGGAAACTAAGGAGAATACAGGGAATTCCCAGGGAAATAACTATTAGAGAAATCTCAATAATGTAGTTGAAGAAAAGTTACCAAAAAGGGTGTCAAATATTTGTAGCCCATATGGAAGAGACACCTAAAGATAAGGTGTCAAATGTTGAAGATTATGCAGTCCTAAAAGCATTTGAGGATGCATTTAAGGAAATACCAGGATTAACCCCTAAAAGAGACATTGATTTCTCCATAAATCTAATGCCTGGAGCAACTCTAATATCCAAGACTCTCTACAGGATGAGTATACCAGAATTGAAGGATTTACAAGTGCATCTTAAATAGCTTCTGAATAAGGGGTATATACACCGAAGTGTGTCACCTTGGGGTGCCCTAGTTTTATTTTTGAAGAAGAAGGATGAAACCTCGATACTTTGCATGGATTTTAGATAGTTGAACAAGGTAATTGTGAAGAATAAGTATCCTTTGCCAATGATTGATGACCTCTTTGATCAATTGGAGAATGAAAAAATATTCTACAAGGTTGATCTTAGGTCAGGTTATCATCAAGTAAGAATTAAAGAAGAAGACATTAGCAAGATCACTTTCAGAGCTAGGTATGGCCATTATGAATTCACAATGGTGCCATTTAGGTTATCAAATGCACCAGCTATTTTTATGTGTTTAATGAATGGCATTTTCAGAGAATACCTAGATAAGTTTGTCATTGTATTTTTGGATGACATTCTTATATATTCCAAGTCAGAAGAGGATCATGAGAAACACTTAAGGTTGGTTCAATAGGTATTAAGAGAGCATTAGTTTTATGCCAAATTGAGAAAGCACTCATTTTACCAGAACCAAATCCATTATTTGGGGCATATCATCTTACAAGAAGGGATAGCAGTGGATCCAGAAAAAATTGAGGCCATTAGAGGATGGTCATCACTTAAGAATGTGAGAGAGGTTAGATCATTCATGGGCCTTGCGGGATACTATAGAAGATTTATTTAAGGATTCTCAAGGATTGCACACATGATCACTTCCTTTCAAAAGAAGGGAGTGAAGTTTAAGTGGATAGTGGAATATGAAAAGAGTTTCCAACACTTGAAGCATCTATTAACTAGTGCTCCAATACTAAGGATCATAGATCCAAATGAAGATTTCATTGTATGAATGAATGCATGTAAAGAAGGACTGAGTGGATTCCTCAGTCATAATGGATATATGTTATATGTTATGAATCAAGGAAGTTGAAGGAGCATGAAAGGCTCTATGCTACTCATGATTTGGAGTTAGTATCCATAGTTCACGCCTTGAATATGTGGAGACACTACCTCATGGGGAAAAGGTTTGAGTTGAGGATAGACCATAATGGTCTGAAATATTTATTTGGACAACCAACTCTAAATGCCAGACAAAGTAGATGGTTAGAATTTCTCAATGAGTATGACTTTGATATAAATCATACCAAAGGGAATGAGAACAAGGTAGTTGATGCACTTAATAGAAGGCTGCATGAGATGCATGCTAAAACCATCAACATGTACCAATATGATTTGAAGGACAAAATCTTGGAGGCTGAAAAATCAGATTTACATTACATAGAAATGGTAACAAAATTACAACAAGGTATTTTGCAGTCGAAAGTTGAAGATTACAAAATAAGAGAGGATGAATTTATCATGTACAAAGGCATAATTTATGTGCCAAATTCCTAGGAATTGAAGAATATGATATTCAAAGAAATGCATAATGTACCTTATGTTGGGCACCTAGGGCATCATAAAACTATTGTAGTTGTTAAGAGCCAATATTATTAGCTAGGTATGAAGAAGGAAGTTCCTAAGTTTATTGCCAAATGTTTGGAGTGTCAAAAGGTCAAGGTTGAGCATAGAAACCCAGCTGGGTTGCTAAAACCATTACCCATTCCTAAGTGGAAATTGGAAGTTGTAACAATGGATTTCATCACCAAACTGCCCAGAACAAATAAGAAACATGATTTTATCATGGTAGTGGTGGACAAGCTCACCAAAGCTACCCATTTCATTCCAGTGAAGCTCACTCACAAGGAAACTAATGTTGTTGATATTTATATGAAGGAAATTGCTCGATTGCATGGTATACCCAAGACAATTGTGTCTTACAGAGATCCAAAGTTTACATCAAAATTTTGGAAAGGATTATTTAAAGGATTTGGAACAATTTGAATTTCAGCACAACTTATCATCCATAATCTGATGGGAAAACATATAGGGTAAATAAAGTGATTGAGGATATTTTGAGGATGTATGTGATGGAAAAACCATCAAAATGGGAAGAATACCTACACTTGGTAGAGTTTTCTTATAACAATGGGTACCAGGCATCTCTAAACATGAGCCTATTTGAGGAACTTTATGGCAGAAAGTGAAAAACACTTGTAAGTTGGGACAACCTAGCAGATAGAGCAATAGTTGGGCCAGAACTACTCAGGGAAATGAAAGAGAAGGTATTGAAGATAAAAAAAGAATTTAAAGGTTGCTCAATACAGAAAAAAAATATATGTTGACAAGTGAAGAACGAACAGGGAGTTTAAAGTGGGTGATCATATATTCTTGAAAGTGAAGGCCAATAGAAGTTCCTTGAAGTTGGGAATTGTTCAAAGTTGGTAGCTTGTTTTTGTGGGACATTTGAAATCCTAGAGAGGATTGGGCCTGTGGAATATATTATTACATTGCCTGCATCAATGTCTATTCATAATGTATTCCATGTATCATTGATAAAAAAGTATATACCCGATGTTAATGATGTTATTGATTGGAATGTGATTCAGGTGGAGAAAGAAGACGCTTTTCAGGTGCATCTGGTGTGCATTCTAGACCATAAGATCAAGTAGCTCCAGAATCAAACCATAGAGTTAGTAAATGTCCATTGGACCTGGTACGGTCTTGAGGATGCAACTTAGGAGTACAAGGATGTTATGCGGGCAGAATACCCTCAACGTTTTGTGGGTTTTTGAACTTTTGGTTGTATATGTATATATATAATGCACTGAGGATAATGCATAAAGTAAGGGGAGGGGTATGTAACACCCCAAGACTGAGCCCCAATTGTAAATGTGAATATGTTTTGTAGTTTGGTGAGCCAGTTTATTTTAAGCCAGAAGGCTTATGTGATGATTAGGCTGAAGATCCTAGATGCTAAATGCCAGTGAGAATATTTTTGTATATGTAAACACTCATATCATTAATATAATACATCGACGTGTGTAGACCGACCACAATAAAAGGGTATGGGTGACTAAAATCCACTAGGAATGGAAAGGGGAGGGCTAAGAGCCTAGAGAAATGGGCTAAGATAGAGGGATTATCTCAAAAGGAATATTATAATGTTATTCCTAAAGACTATGCTGAGGATAATTAATTTATCCCAAGTCTCATGGAAGAGAGAATGAATTGCAAGTGGAGAGAACTGAGCTCCTTGAGATCCAGGTGTCAGCAAGGGAGAATGTAATTAAGTGTGGGGGAAATTAGTTTGCATGGCTTTCACAGGGGCAGAGGGACTCAACCATTCTCTCCATTGTTCAACCTCTACATCATTCACGCACCCTTGGAGATTGCACACACTTGAAAGCTATCGTATACTTTTCAATTATCAATAATAAACTATATCCCTCTTGGGAGGCACAATGCACGCGTTCCTACCCGAGCCCATGTTGTGCCCTTTTGTTATTATTAGTGCCTATACCAAAATAAAATGTTGTTTTTGTTGACCATCACCCATACCTTTGTTGTTATGAGCAGTGCTATGTTCCTTACCTGAGCGTGGTTGGTGCCACCACCTGTTCCATAATATGTTTTATGTTGTTTCCTTCACTGGAGCTGGTACCTGGTTGACTAGAGCACTAGATTGAAGAAGCGGGTTGTTAGGCCCATGGTATTGAAGAGGTAGGTTCTCAGGCCTATGAGAAACTTTCTCCAGGTGAGAGAATTGCTTGGAATTGAATTCCTAAAGGATCCCAATTGTAGTTACAGTGTTCTGAGACTTCCTATATGATCTGTTACTAAAGGCCTGGAAGGGAAGTGGGGTAGCCAAAGGATTGTTGAGAAGAGAAGGGGTACGCTTCTTGGGGTGGGATAGGCATGTGGGGAATGAGATACTGTAGGTTGGTAGTTTGAGTTGGATCCTGGGAAAAAATATTTCCTATTGTCTATATTGTCTCAGCCTAGCCTAGGAATCCCTTTACCCAGGTGGATTTAGTCTCATCTTGAGGGTGACCCACTGCTGAGAGCTTTGAGTAGTGTGATCTAAGGATGGGAGGTTTGTGGAAGGTTTTCCCGTAGTTGGTGGTCTTATATAAAAAGATAAGTATCAATTATGTGTTCAATTGCATGTTGTGTATTTGTACATGTCTATATAATTATGAAGTATTTTCTGTGTATGTTGTATGTATAGGCTTACTGGTGTTTCTACATGAATCTATGCATTAGAAGAATGTATCTATTTGTATTAAATTTGTATAATTATATACAATAGAAATGAATCACTTTTACGTCGCATAGCCCAATGGCCTAAATATGGGGATTCTACAATTTGGTTTCAGAGCTTAGTAAGAGTATGTTATGGAATAACATGGCCTAGACTGGAATGTTGGGGATGTTACATAGAAGGGCATAGAAAATATAGATAGATGGATCACAAAAAATCCTGATGTGCGAGTAGAAATCCCTCACCCTTCAAGCATGGAGAGAAAAATATATTTCTATTCATTGTAGTGTTTTCAACAACCTCGACAAGGGGTAAACATAGAGACAACTAGCTCAATGGCCATATGTTCATGATTGAACAAAGAAATACAAGAATTGATAAAAAGGTGTTGACTTCCCCAGTTAGAAGAGATTAGAAAGAATATCGTAATGGAAGAATTAGTCGATGAGATACAAGACAACACAAGTCATAGATGAGAAGTCAATGAGTCAGCTACCAAAGTAACAATCGACTTAATCAAGAAACATCTCATACAACCAACTAAATTCCATACTATGATTCAAGCACTCATGGCTACGTTATCAAAGCATATGTTGAATTTCAAATACAACACGACCATGCACGTAGTTTCCCTCGAGGAATTAGCATACCTTCGAATCTCAACGTTGTATGATTAGCTGGAAACGTGGATAAAATACATCAGTGACAAGAGTCCATGAAAATGACAAAAAATAGTAGTTATAAATTGTTGTTAACTGCATTCCATTTTGTTTTTTTCCAACCTCGAGTAGTTTTGCATTTTCCCCTACATGTGTCACAATCATTGAAAAAGAATTTAAAGGGTCTCCTTTGTTGGAAATACTGAGAGGGGGGTGAATCAATATTACCTTTTAAAACAATTAGTAATTACTTTGTTATTTTAATTATCATAGTAGATCATCAATGGACTTGTATTTAAAAAATCAATTATATATATCAAGAATTACAAAGTTTATAAAGAATAATCTATGATTGTGAAGGACACCAATCATTCCTTGTTCCTCCCTTCCACCCTCACTATATAAGTATCTTCAATTTTCCTTCTTGGAATCTACTTTTGCTTTTGATATTTTGATCTGGACTGCAGACACACTTTTCTTTCACCATGCCTTTCTATTTATATAGTATTCCAAAATGTATGACATTGAACCATTGCATATTTTAATAATGAACCATTTCACCCTTTCATTTAATTAATTCTAAGTATTTTTTAATTATGCCTTTTATTTCTTTATTTATAATGATCATGATTTAACTCTACTTTAATCATGACTGTGTATCATTTCATTAGTATAAAAATCTCGAATTGTTGTGAATTCGAGTCTTAATTAATAGGCACTCCCTTCAATCCAAAATTTGTGTGAACAATGGCTAGATCCATTTGCTTATCCCTGTATGTGATTTGATTATGATTGTTGATTTACAGATTCAAATTCTATAGATAGACACTTTTCTCCTTCTGCCCTTATTCTTCTACATGGGACTGTATTCAAATGTCCAAGGGATTATTTAATTCTAGTCTCTTTGAACTCCTTATTAGCTTCTTTACCTTATCACATGACCAACATTAGAACCAGGTTCTCCAGTACTTCGGCCTCTAGGATTTTCATCCTTTGTAGTCTTCCAACTACCTCAGAGTAAATTTCACCAAGGTGCGTTTACTCTATTCACTAGTAGATCGGATGATTGATATTTAATATTTTGTTGAATGGATGATCCTAGGTTATCTAGAGGGTGAAATCATGAAGATGGATGTCTATTTTGCTTGTTTTATGAGAAAAAAAAACTAGATTTTCACAAGTTCTTCAACTTTCGGTATACAAAAGTATTTTTTTTATTTAGAATTTCACTTTGCAGTAAAAGAAAAACTTGTGATGAATTTTGTTATCTTTCCACTGACTATTTTTCATTTTTTTTTATTGATTTGATATGTCAATTTGACAATTGTTTAACAGTATGTTCCTTAAACATGAAAGGAATGATAATGATTTATTCCCCCCCCACAACAATGTATCTATTATTAAAATTTTCTTTTTAACAAATGAACTACACTGCAACAATCTACAAAGACTCTATTTTATTATGACTATAATTTTGAATCTAACGGATGAATATTATAATTTCTAGAATTTTTTGAAGTTGACCAAGCTCAAAACGTTGTAGATTTTAAACACATGTTTTCCCCCACCTTGTATCTATCTTAATTTTTACTTAAAAGTAAAATCTAAAAATACCCTTTTGAAAAGAACAGTTTAAGGATTATGAATATAATTTTTTCTAAAATTTTCACTATGTATTTTTAGAGATACATATATTTCATTTCATTGAATCATAATCTTAGCTGAAAAAATTATGCATTGTTTTTTTTTTAAATTAAATAAAATTAGATAAAAATAATGAAAATGAAAACAAATTATATCGATTGAAAGTAGATTCAAGTTTGCAAATGTTGGTATCATTTTCGAAACTAAATTTTGATTATTTGCAGTAGTCTGCAACCTCCAAAGTTCAGGTAAGATAGAGGGAATTATCTGGTTCCTACACACAATCCTATTCACTATTTTTCGGCCAAAAAATGTAATTCTAACGGATTCCGTTAAAATTAAACGGTTTCCTAGCTTTTCGACCGAAAAAACCTTTTTTCAGCCGAAAGATGGGTGAGAGAATTCCGTCAACCGGAAGCAATGAAGAGACATGTATCGTTTCACTTCGTGCCAAATCTTATAAATACGCTTTTGGTCGAACACATTTAACACAATTCACTCACTTGTTTCATGGTTTTCTAGAGCACCTAAACAAAGTTTTGAATCATCTTTTTCGTTTTTGTTGAACAAGGTAATTGATGTTTTGAATGCAAAAAAAAAGTTTATTTTTTTAAGTTCAAGTTTTTATTGGAATAAAAATTTATATATTGAAAGCTAAATGTTGAACATTTTTTCAAGGCGAAACCTTTGTTGAACATAAAATTATTGATATTATTTTTTAATAAATTTTGTGACAATGAAGTTTTTCTGAGACTATTCCGAAATGTTGATTTTTTTAAAAACTTTTACAGATAACTATACTCATGGAAAACAAAAGTTTGTGCAAGATAAAATTTGATCGCACTCGAGATGAAACTCACCATAACAATCAAAGGAAAGAGCATTATTGGAGAAATAAACGAGAACGTGCAAATATTGAAGAAATAAATGATGATAATGTAAATAGAGATTTTCAACAAGAAGAAGTCCAACCAGGTGTGCATGCACATATTGCCTATATTAAAAGTATAGAATTTAAATTTAAAATATTGTTTAATATAATTGATTGTAATTACGATTTTATGTTTTTCAAAAAACATAAATAGATTTGTCTCATAACGTTGATGAAGACGTTGAAATCGAAAATGAAGCAGAAGACAAATCACCTATAGGTATGTACATAAATTTAGATAATACAAGATGAACACTTGTATTTTAGTGAATTTATGTTCGGGTTTTGTTTTTTAATATAAAATTTAAATTGAAATATGTAGGAGAATCTATCAACATTGATGATGAAATATTAGAAAATGTCGATATTGACAAATATGGGAAGAAAGAAGCTAAGCATTATATAATATATCGAACTAATAATATGTATAATACTTTTTTCAAAGATGAATTATTAACAATACAACCTCAACTTTTACTCTGTCTAATAAAGTCAAGAAATTTAAACAAAGCTACATCATTATTGGGTATTCAAAAGTCGACAAAAGATACAAAGGTGAAACAAAATGTCTTTGAAAATATAACTAGTGTATTAAAATATTTTGGAAAATCTCGAAAAAAAGATGTCAGTGTTGCGCGTAGAGTGATACAAACAACAATTGTTTAATCTAGCAATATAAAACATCATTTGACATGACACATGGAAAAAACGATGGGAACGTCAAGAAAAACATTGTAAAAACATAGAAAATTTTGATTGCATATAGATGAAAATGATGAACTTGCTTGTTGGACAATGATTTCTAGACAACCCTACAAACATAGACTTGTAGAAAATGTTAAAGAATTGGCCCGTAATTGTTGGTTGACTGAATCTTATGTTTCACCACACACAAGGGATGTGTTGCAGTGAAGAATAACATGAAAACAATATGAATAACATCCAAAACATATATTTCCAATGACACAAATATGATTCATCAATAAGTTCAAAGAAGAGCACAAAGAAGAGCACAAAGAAGTTCAAATTTCCATCAATACATTTGTGCAACAAAAACCATGGTTTCTTAGACCCATCACTGTTCATGACACATGTTTTTGTTGTTATCATGTGGAATTTGAGTTATATTACGACACTTTTCTTGATTTTGGTAAAACTTTATGGCCAAGTTCACCTCCTCCTTCCACATTCCGTTCTTTTATATTTGAAATTCTATGTGAAAGAGAAGGTAATGAATTATTTTACCAAAAAAAATGTGTTGGTGGAAAGAAATGTGATCGTTGTGGAAATCTAAGTTTGTTTCACTTGAAGTATCCTATTGATATGAATGATCAATCATTTTCTAATATCACAGTCAAGTAGGACCTACAATTCAAAAAATCCCATGAAGTATTTCCACCAGGGACAATTTTGTTTGTAGTTGATTTTGCAGAGAATTACACATTCACTACACAAAAACAAATACAGAGTGAATATTATCAATATGATCAAGTCACTATATTTGTCCACATTCTATATCGACATGCTCAATGGAGTCTTGATAACATATAAAGAACTAACGCTAATCAACATGTTATTAAAGAATATCACTTTTATATAAGTGATGATTGAGCACAGGACACACATTATGTACAACATTGTTTTGATAAATTTTATGATTCATTGAAAGAACACATGATCAAATTTGATTGACATTGGATATGGTCATATGGGTGTGCGGGTTAGTTCAAATATTCACGGTCATTCTATTGGTTGTGTCGTCTTCATAAAAAATCAAACATCACACATTGTTGGAATTTTTTTGAGATTGGTCATGGAAAAGGAGAGCACAACGGTGCATGGGCATGTGTAAAATAATCACTTTGAAGGTATTAGATGAACCCTCATGTTGATCAATTTGAATCCGTTGATCAAGTTGTTGAATGGTGAAAAATGACACTAAGCCATGAAAATAATCTGTCAAGGGATGTGCGCAGGTGTGTCTATATATACATGTTACACATGTACACAAGATATTTTTATTCACGTGTTCAAATTTATATGATCTTCAATCATTTTCTTGAGAGATTTCAAGTTAACAAGTTCTTGCCTTGTTCAGTTTTTTTTTGGTATGTTGGAATCCAAGATATAAATAGATGAATCCCATATGAATCTGGTACAATACATGGGACACAAAAAATGCATTCAGTTAAAACAAAATTCTATCAAAATGTGTTTGCATTCGATAGAAGAAATGAGTCTTGTTTTTGTTCAGTTTGCATAGAGGACACATAATCCATAGAGATTTGTGAAAATGAAAATGTGGAATATGTTAAAGCTTGGAGACATATCGAACTTAATATAAAAGGGAAAATGTCACTTTTAAGCTCAGAGGAGATGGAATCAAATGAAACTATATTGTCAGTTGATGGCGATAGAGTTTTTGATCTTGTTAGAGAAGGTAATTTTTATGTTTAAAATTTTTCAAATAACTTGTAGATGTACTTGTGTGATAATTTAACACAAACTACTTGTTGTCCAACATATCGAATTATTTACAGGAGACGTCTTTATCGTGGTTGGACCTATAGACAACACTGAAAACGTGAAATATTATTTGATGCAATGCACAGAACAAAAGATGAGGTTATTAGAAGATTTTGATGATAATGGTTTTATATATGAAAGAGTATCTATCATATTGAAATGATATTTTTTTCAAGAAAACCATCAAACCGATACTCATGTTCACTTTCAAGACTACCAGTCAGATGTCATAAGTTGTCAATATATTCATTTGGTATGTGCAACGTGAAGGACATTAATAGAAGTTCAATCAAGAAAAAAAACAAAAGTTAGAAAATGGAAAATGCCCAAAGCCGATCATGAACGAATAATTGAAGATGGCATTCCATTTCGATTTATTTAAACAAGTGACATGTACATTCCATAATTTTATATTTTGCATTGAAAGTACATGTATTTATGAATATTTAGGATTCTAGAATCATTTCTAGTTTAGTTTACTTTCATGGTCCATTCAATTAAGAAAAAACATATTTTTGATGAATTATAAAGTTTACCAAGCCTTATTTACACTTTTAGGGAAGAACCTATAGATTATATCTAGGGAACCTAAAATGACCTATACTTTGGATGATTATACTTTAATCCTACAAATTATCCAGATCGTATACATAAATCCTTTAATTCATGTAACCAATTTACTACATATAGGATTTGCATTCATTATTTGCAATGATTGTTCAATGCTTTTTCATATGAAGAGGATAACTTCATATCAAAACTAGGACCCATTTCCATCTCATTATAAGGGACTATTGATGGCTTTGAAAAACTTTAAAGACATATTAAAAAGCGTGATTAACATCCTAATTAAATAATTCAAGGTAATACATATGATTAACATCCTAATGAAAAATTTTAAAGACATCTTAAAAAGTATCAATTTTGATTATGAAATTGTGAATTTTGATTCCAAAAGTGTTGATATTATATTAAATTGTTAAATTTGTGCATTTAGATTTCAATATCTTGAAGCAAATTGAAAAAAAAATTGAAATTATGAGCTACTTGAAAAATGTGTATGATGAACCTAACACTACTTATATTCTACACATTAAACACAGTTTTCATAAAGTTTGATTGAAAAAAACTCAAGTTGAAAAAGAATTTGATTTTGTGACCTGATAACAAAAAACAAAAAATAACGGGTCATCTACTAAGGCTTGGTTTGCTGCATTTATATTTTCATTTTTTTCATTGAATTTGGAGTATATTCAAAATTCAAGGTAGTGTATGATTAACATCCTAATTAAAAATTAATAGCACTAGTGAATACTTCCATTAATGGTAGGTGTCATATTAATGGCACTGGTGAATACTTCCAATGTGTAGAGGATTGATAATTTCCATCAACCCTTTTCGATATATAAACTATTTATATCAATATAAATTTTAATGAAAATCACTTACTTATATTAAAGTATATTTTAATTTTACATATTAAAATAGGTTCTAGATCATGTTTTTATTTCAATTTTTATTTCAAAATACATATTTTTATTTCTCATTTTATTTAATAAATATATTGAAAGCTCGAAAAGAAACCAAAGACGAACATAACCATTTTAGTGTTGGACTGCCATTTCATTGTGAATTTTCAATAAAGAAACTTTTATTTCAAAGTACATATTTTTATTTCACATTTTCTTGAATAAATATATTGAAAGATCGAAAAGAAACCAAATATGAACATAACCATTTTAGTGTTGGACTGTCATTTCATTGTGAATTTTCAATAAAGAAACCAGAGATGAACATAACCAGTTTAGTTATGTATTGTCATTTCATTGTGATTTTTCAATTTTGAGTTCATAGTTTTTACTAAATTTTGGATTGATAGGAGTCTACGCCCCATCAAAATAAAAGAAGGGCCTAGATTGATGCAATGATCAATATTCTTAAATTTACAATTTTCATTTTTAAATTCAATTGATTATCACTTGAATGGCATGGAATAAAACCCATATCATCCAATGAAAACTGGCTTTTACCTCAGTAGTCTAATACTAATTTTTCATCACCATGGACTCATACTTTATTTTTATATTTTCACTCTCATAAGAAGCTCTCATATATTTTTAATATACAATATT
The DNA here is from genome assembly GCA_009831015.1 of Picea engelmannii. NCBI lineage: Eukaryota > Viridiplantae > Streptophyta > Pinopsida > Pinales > Pinaceae > Picea > Picea engelmannii. The sequence continues at coordinate 98,034 of ML812660.1, forward strand.
GTTTGTTGTTTTTTCCATTCTAATACTATTAATAGGAAGCAAT
>ML812661.1:0-10707 GCA_009831015.1 Picea engelmannii
CTCGATCCTTCTTCCTTGCGTTACAGTATCAACCACACAGTAACTTGCACTTAGCCTTGCAAGCCTTACATAGTTCACACATAGCACTTATTCAACATCACATAGATGCACCACCAATTGCACTAAGCAATCACATCTACTACTTCTTACATTGCCTATATTTCTATTTATACATTACAAAAGTGGGCCTAAGCATGGGTAAACGCACGGGCTGACATCCCTTTCCCATTACATTAACCCAAAACCCTAAAAGAGGCCCAAAAGTGGACCGAGATCACGTGATCTCTGCTTCACCTAGCGCTCCATCTTTGTTAGGATGTTGAAGTCCAAAAATGGTCAATTATGACCAAGTGTTCCTCAAAACTTGGTCAAGGGCCAACAAGCCCCCAACACTCACATGTGACTCGTCCCGAGTCACTCAGTTCTGACCAATTTTTCTTCAAATTCCTCAAGATTGGATCGAGATGCTTCGACCTGCCGCATTGATACTTCCTCTTTCTCGATGAACTCTTGGATGAGTGCCTCGTTCATCGACCCTTCTAGGCGTTATTTTGCTATATTCACAACCCGTTCAAGTTCTACTCTTTGGCTTTCAACTTCAGTGAACAATTGACATGCCTTTTCTTTTACTGGTTGAAGTCATTGAGAGACTTCCATTACTTTACTCTGAAGCATGTGAATCTTCTGTTGGTCTGTACGTTGCCCTGTAAACCTCTTCATTTTCTCTACAGGTGACAGGGCCTTCAGATTCACCTGTAGCTTTTCGGCATCGTACTTTGCCTCTTGGAGCTGCGACTCCAATTTATGCAATTCTGGGTTCTCGGTTAGGTTCTTGTAGATCTGTGCACTTCTGCTACTTAACTATTTTCATTCCTTAGTGAATGATTTAATCCTTTCTACAGTGCTCCGAGCAGTTATTTCTCGCTGGTCACACACTTCTTGTGGGATCTATGGTATGGTCTGAAGCTCTAAGTCCACGACTCTTTGTTGAAGTTGCTGAATAACTTTAGCAAGCATCATCACTTGGCATTGTATGGGGTGCTCTGCCTTCTGTTCTAAGCTGGTCATAGAGAGAAATGATCTGTTGATTGCTTCTTCAATCCCAATCTGCTTCGTGAGAAGTGACTCTTTCTCTTTTTGGATCTTCACTATGTCTTCTTCAAATTTCGCCTAGAGAGTGTTCTTCTCTTGTTGTGCAACTCGACGTTGCTCAATGATTTCCTCCTGTGCTTTCTTTAAGTCCTGGGTGGCCTTCGCTATTTCTTCCTATGCCTTCTGAAGGCGTACTTCAACTGTGTCAGCAATCTTGTGGAGTTGAACTGGTTCATTTCCTTCTTCTGTTGTTCCTTCTGGAAGGGGCGCAGAGGAGACTGTGCGGCTAGACTGGAGAGCTTGTTGTACTCCTTGGAGTTCGATCTCAATTCTGTTGTACATTGTCTCTTTCTTAGCTTCTTTCTTTTCTTTTATCTCTTCTATGGCTTCGTTCATAACTGCAATGAGAAAACTGAAGTTATTTGGAGTGAGCGTGGTCTAACGGTCTGGTGATGAGACATCAATGCTTTTCGATCCATTTGGAGCGGTAGTTGAACCATGGCGAAGTGACCCATGTTGTTGTTCTGATATTTCGACGAAGCTTGAATTTTGCAAAGTTTATTTCGAAGAGGTTCCCTCTAGAACCCTCTATATCCTGTTGATATGAGCTCTCTTTTTACTTAGCTTTCTAGCCTTCTTCCCCGTGAGCTTCGTCTCGGTAGTTCTTTTCTCGTTCTAGTTCTTATTTTCCTTGGGCATAGTCACTTTTCACTTCTGAGGTTCTTTCCCAAGACTCAGGAGAACTACTTCATTTATATCTGGTACAGATACTCCAATCTTCTGTGAGTCCCCTAATTCTTTGACATCTGAGTGTCTAGTGTCAAATAGATTTGATTTATTCTCTTGTTCCTCAATCAACTGCGCGATCCTTCTGGTCATGAAATCTTTTATCTCTTGTCTTTGCTATTGTAATACCTTTTCTTCTTCCTTCTTTCTGGCTTGATCTCTCTCAATCCAAGGTTTTCCAAGTAACATAGTGAACGGGGCGCCATCCTCAATAAATTTGATAATATCAAAATCTTCTTCTGTCGAAGTTCCATTGACTGTCATATGTATCTGAGCGAGTTTTCCACATAACATCATCAATTTTCCTCTAAATAGTCATATTCCTCCCAGTGAAGGAATCATGGCAGGCTTCCCTATAACCTCCCAAGTTCTTTATAGAATAATGTTCACTTGTGTTTCTTCATCAAGAATATAGTCAATGTCAAAGTCCCCTAGTCTTGCTTCGATTTGTTCCTTTTCTTTGAAGATCTCTGGTAATCAGACATCTTTATGTTCCTTCAGGGTTTCTTTCATCTGTATTAATAATTTCTCTGATTGTTTCTGGGGTTCTTCTATTTCTAGGGCTGTCCTAGGGTTTTCTTCATGAATATTCATTCTTTCAAGCTTAGAAATCATTCTAGGGAAATCCAATACTTCATGGTCCAAAGCTTTGCAACAGAGACAACTGGGTTTTCCACTAGGGCATTCCTTAGCTAGATGGTCTGGTTTTCTGCAACCGTAACATAGGGTCAAACCTCTCTTTCTCTTAAATGATCCCCAAATTCTTCTGTACTGCAAACAAGGATCATGGTAGTTAGCCTGCAAAAAATTCGTTCTAGGATCCTGCATCCATTTGTTAATCCAAACATTATTTCTATGCATAGGTATAACATATCTATCATTATTCTTATCAGATCTATTCATATCAAAATTTCTTTCATCTATTAATGCCCTAGGTTTTAATCTAGGACCAAATCTATCAAACATACCTAGATCCATGCTCTAGAAACAAAAAAATTCACTTATATTACTTCTACAGAGCACAAAGCTTCTAGATCTAAGAACTTTTAACTATTATTACCTTTATTAGAGCACAAGGTTTACAAATCTTACCTATTTTTTGTAGATCTAACCTCTTTCTTTTAGAAATTCCCACTTTGACATTTCTTAGAGCACAGAGCATTCATATATCGCTTCTTTTCTTCATACCTGACCTTATTCCTAGAACAAATCTTAAAAATTTGTGCACTAGGGCAACAAATCTATGCACAGAGCTTTCTTTTGCACAAAGTTTCTTCTTCCTCAGTTCCCAACAATCACAGTTTCAAGTCCTAGCAATAGAACCATTTGTTGGCACAGGGGTAGACCCAGGGTTCAACACTCAAGAGTGAACCAACAAAGCCCTAACTACTGGTCCCTTCGACAACACCTACGAGGTAGATGAAGTCTCACCTGAGGTAGAGGCAGGGGTGGTTGCAAGACTCAGGTGTCCGCAACCTTAGTTGGGACACAGATCTGTGATTCTATCTTTACAGGGCACTTAGGATAGATCATTCATCAATATTTAACCCTTATTATACTTCGTAGACAACACAGAGCTTCACAGTGAATACTCATATTTACAGTGTTTCAACACTTAACCATAGTAACCCAGATCATATGCAGTATATTAGCACTAAGCATCCTCATACACATCAGATCTAACAATCATATATATCTAAGAATCACATAGCATAAGTGGATATATCAAAGCACATAGAATAAGAAAAGATAAACACATTGAACAAAAGCACAGAGCATAACACACAGATTTACATGGTTCACCCCCCCCCCCCTTGGGGCTACGTCCACAAGATCTTCTTCTTTATTATTGTCTTCAAGCTCTTACAAGCACAAAGCCTCCAAAAACCTTCTTTGCATAGAACAAAATATCTATGCAACTCGCTAGATCCTTCTTCCTTGCATTACAGTATCAACCACACAATAACTTGCACTTAGCCTTTCAAGCCTTTCACAATTCGCACAGAGCACTTATTCAACATCACATAGATGCACCACCAATTTCACTAGGAAATCACATCTACTACTTCTTACATTTCCTATATTTCTATTTATACATTACAAAAGTGGGCCTAACCATGGGTAAAACCACGGGCCGACATCTCTTTCCCATTACATTAACCCAAAACCCTAAAAGAGGCCCAAAAGTGGACCGAGATCCTGTGATCTCTGCTTCACCTAGTGCTCCATATTTTTTAGGCTGTCAAAGTCCAAAAATGGTCAATTATGACCAAGTTTTCCTCAAAACTTGGTCAAGGGCCAACATTTGGGTTCGTATCGATGAGGCCTACGCACACGTCCGTTTTGAAGCCATTCTGAGAAATTTTATTTTTAGGCCTTTCTGAGCCCCATCAAGCTCCTGGATCCGGTTCTGGATCATCATGGAATTTTAGTATCAGTGCTATCGCCAACAACTCTTTGATCCTTCGAAATTATTCTGCACATTTCTTGTTCCATACAAACTTCTTTTTTTTCTTTTGCAATTCCATGATCGGATTTTCTATCTTTGAAAAACATTTGATGAACTGTTGATAACACCCAACTAAACCCATGAAGCTATGTACTTCTGGTACATTTGTCGATAGAGGCCATTCCATAATAGCCTCCACCTTCACTGTATCCACAATGATGCCTTCACTAGAAATAACATGCCCCAAATAATTAATCCTCGATTGATAAAAAGAGAATTTCAACAGTTTCTCGTATAATTTGTTCTCTCATAGACGCTGTAGTACCAAGCACAAATTTTACTCATGTTCTTCCATCATCCGAGAATATATCAAAATTTTGTCAAGGAATACTTGAATTTTTTTTCCAAGTATTCACTGAACACCCCATTCATCAAGCTCATGAATACCCCTAGGGTGTTTGTCAGTCCAAACGGTAAAATGATAAACTCATAATTCCCAAACCTCATCTTGAATGCAGTATTAGGAATGTATTCCTCCTTGATCTATAACTTGTGATATGTTAATCTCAATTTGATCTTAAAAAAACCATCACGCCTTTCATTTGATCAAACAAATAATCTATTCTTGGCAACATATATTGGTTCTTGATCGTTGCCTTGTTCAATTGACAGTAGTCAATGTAGAGTCTCCATGACCCATCCTTCTTACGTATGAAATTAATAGGTGCACCCCAAGGTGACACACTTGGACGTATAAGTCCTAGGTCCAACAACTCCTTCAGTTTCATTTTCAACTCCTTTAACTCAGGTGTTTACATCCGATAAGGCATTCTTTCTATCGGTTCAGTTCTAAGTTTTAAGTCGATGGTAAATTCCAACTCTCTTTCGGGCAAGAAACTAGGTAACTCTTCTAGGAACACATCTGCAAACTCTTGTACTACCGAAAGGTTTTATAATCCTTCTGCCACACCCTTGTCATTCAATTCTAATATTTCACATAGCTTTCATCCTTTGCACATACTCTTCCATAGCTGTAGGGAAGAGATGAACCTTAGGGAAACTCCTCGGTTTCTTCCTACAATCACATGTCTCTGTCCCTCATCATCGGTCAAACTCAACCATTTCGTCTTATAGTTGAGTATCACATCATGTGATTCGAATCAATCCATACTGATCATGACATCATAAGATCCTAATATCATGACACACAATTTAGACTCCATTACAAAATCTCCCAGGTTGAGGCTACAGTCTGTAACCCTTCCTCCAACCTCTTGCTTGGCTCTCAAATCCATTTCCACATAGCTAAACTTGTCATGTTCGACTTCCTTTACCTTAATTATTTTTAGCACTGCACCAAAAATAAATCTCTCTATAGCACTAGGATCTATCAAAATAATAAAGGTATGGTCAACGATGGTAACTGATGTCTCGAGCATAGTAGGATGGTGCTCGACCTAGCAGTTATTCACCACTGCATGAATCCGGTGGGCCTTGCCCAAATCTCCTATTGTTGTGTGTCTGGATGACCTGATTTCTCTAGCCCTCTCAGCTGGATAGTCACGCTGGTAATGTGGCTCTCCACATGTCCAACATCCGATCTTCGGTCCAGTACTCTTGGTCCCCGAAGTAGAAGCTACTGGCCCACTAGCCTGAAACCCTGGTTTGTTTTGCTGAATAGGACTAAACTGTTGCTGCTACAGACGACACTGCTTCTGGTGTTGTGGTTCTTTGTATGTGTCCCACTGCTAAGTCACTAGTCATTGTGGTGTCATGAAGGTGGATCCTTTCAGAGTGCCTCGATACCCCAATGTATTTCTAGCTGGTGTCAGATGTTGTTGTGCACTAGATGTCGCTTGTCCCATCAGATTCGTAGGAGTCCTTCTATGACCCCTGCTGATTAACTCTTCCTCGACTATGAGGGCCTTTTAGACTACATCATGAAACATATGAGGCATCAAGATCCTCACCTTCACACGAATGATGACGTTAAGTCCGAATACAAACTTGTTGACCTTGAGCTTCTCAGTGTTCAGATGTGGAGAATACCTAAGAAACTCCATGAATCAGGCCTCATACTCAGGCACCATATGACCTCCCTGTCGCAAGGCGTTGAACTCAATGAGATAATGCTCAATGAATTCCTCCGACAAATACCTCTCCCAAAACCACTCCTTGAATAGTTCCCATGACACATCTTCAACAACCATGTTCAGTTATGGAAAGAGCATCTTCCACCATAGAAGAGTGCTCCCCTTCAGCTGAAAGAATGCCATGCAAACCTTCATGTTGGGGGTGTAGTCATGAAGTGAAAATCACATTTCCATGCTCTCCAACCATGCCTCAACAACTGCACCATTCATGGCACCCAAGAACTCGAGAATATTGACCTTCTCGAGTTATCTTTGAATGCTACTAGTACTGGCTGGGGCGCGCTATGGACCCTCAGGGGGTACAGGCACTCTGGCCTCATCTCTATCTAAACAGTTAATCAAGGCCTCTGACATCCTCTGAAAGGACCTCATCAACCACAACAATATTCTTCTATCAATGACTTGTTCTTCTCCTTGGGGGTTAGACCCCTCTGGCGTGGATGCAAATGGAGGCATCACGCCTCCTCCTCTAGCATGACATTGTTTACCTCCGCGACGTCCTCTAACCATGATTACCTGAAGGGTCACAATTCAATTTAATTAGTAATAATTTATTAATCAAGTTTTTTAATACAATGGAAGGCGTAATGATCCCAAGTCGTGGGGTTGAACCCGCTCTGATACCATATGTAACGACTCCACCATTACGACTAGGAAAGCGAAGCATAAAAGGTAATTTTTTTTTCAGTAGGAAAATAACATTAGTAATATAAATCATAGCAACGCAAAATCAACGACATCTTAAGTAAAAGAGTTACCAACTAATAATCATTGAAATCAATAATGATGCATTCAACACGTCAATAAGAAGGATAGCGTCACATAAACATATATAGCGTCACCGCTTAACACATCATAATCATCTTGAGACAATTTACAAACAACGATCAATCAGATAATGAATATAAAATGACTACCTGCCCAATCTACCCTGCAAGGTTAGGACCTCCAGGACACATAAGCAACGCTCAAGCCCAAGATCCAATTTATTTTGACCATTTAAGGTCTCAAGGATGGTGACTATTCTGACGAACAAGGAGGTGCCTACATCCCACTAACAATCAAGTCCAAAAACCAACTAGCTATATCAACAACATCAACGATAATCAAGGACACAAAAGTGTTCTATTAACCAATGGCACATCACATAGATTCTAAGGAGCAAGAGCATTTAATTTCTAAATCAGTCATACAACGACATGAGATAAGGCGCAAAGCATTCAACATTGTTTTATTTTCAAGGCTCAAAAGAAGACATCTACTTTACTTCAAGGTGCGTGATTAATAAACCGTTTAATTCATCAATAATCAACATTATCTCTAGGTGCACACGTGATCCAATTCCAAATTAAACATAGACCGACTGCATTCAATGTGTGAAATTAATCTATTCAGTTAGGAAATCATACATCAAGCTTTAATTTTAAGACGCAAGATTATCTAATTACTAAATCATTTACACATTAACAATAAGGGACACAAGAGTAATAACTTTAAACAATCATATGTCAACATAACAATGATGCAAGAGTAATCTCAAGCTAATTTCATGGCGCAAGGATGTCTAACTACTTAGCTCAACATTAAATTCTTGGCACCCGTCAACTAATAAGTTAATCATTCATCAATCATTAAATATACATTGTGCAAGATTAAACTATCAATTATTTCATGGCACAACCAAATCTATCTACTCAATCAATCATACATCGAGTAATTGACGCAATTACCGCCTAGGAAACATTCTAACTATAGTCCAACTGAAATTACATATATGAATAATAGAAGCAATCACCATCAACCATATTCATGGAGCGCAAGGGTAATCACATTAAATATTTTTTTGGGGCGCCAATAGTATCCACTCACAAGTTCATCCACATAAGCTATTATATCAAGACGCAAGATAAATATCAATTTAACTCATGGCACAGACAAATTAAGGGGATGTATCAACAATACATTAAAAGGGTGACACAACAAAGAAAATATAAGAGGAGATCTTGCACCACCAACCTTCCCATGCACAAAAGCAGTGCATAATGTATGCTTTGAGAATCCTATTCTAAGTTGAGAAATTCTTCATTTCAAGCCTTGGTTAAGACATATTTGTAACAACGTTTGGGGTGGGACCTTGTCAACAATAAAAAAAAAAAAAAATTCAATATGATGCTAAATGGCAAGGAAAGGATTGGAAAAATAAGAAAAAATGTTATCCAGTTTTAAAAACAACTCAGAGATAATTCGTAAGGAAAATCAAGAGTGACATCACCAGGTGATGTTCACAAAAGTTGGCCAAATGTGTGAATGGAAAGGCAGAGACAATCTCTGGGAAAATACCAATGGAGGAGGAAGTAAATGTAGAGGTTCCAGAGAAATCTTGCCAGGATGTTCATAAGTGTTGGGAAATTAATCATCGAAAAAACACAAAGAATTTCCATGGCTCTTTCCCACTATTGGAAAGAGTTATACACCAAAAAAAAAAAGCATAGCCATGGAATTTTGCATGGGCGTTCCCCACTATTGGAAAGAGTTAATACATCCAAAATGCAGGGCATAGCCATGGCATTTTGCTGAGCAGACTAGGAAGAAACACATAGGAAAATTGCATAAAAATCATTGAGCAATACAGTATAAATGTGCTGAGAATTTGTAGTGAAAGTCGTTGTGTAAATGAAGTAAAATTTTTGTTGAGCATTTGTAGTGAAATTTACTGGGTAAATGAAGTAAAAATCATTGAAAAAAATGAATGAAATTCGTTGTGTAATGAAGGTAAAAATCTTTGATATGTGTGGTCGAAATTCATGTGGGTTTCCTTCACACACAGAGTAATTCTATCACAAACAAAACACAAAGATATGTGCCCAATTCGTGTGGGTTTCATCCACACACAAATATATGCTAACACATTCAAACACAAATATGGGTGGTATAAATTCGTGAGCACAAAGGGGTGAAGACGCTGAGGAATGAAACCGAAATTGTGAGAAAAAACAATGAAAATCGATGTTGATGACAAAGGAAAATTGTTGAGTTCTATGGGAAACACATAGAGATATATCTCCCCCCAAAAATCATGGAAGGAAGTGAAACACCAAGGGTTATACTCACTCAACCATACCCAGACAAAATTTTCCAAAAAAATAGATATCGGGAGGGAAACTCATAGGGTTAAACTACCCATAATTTTGTAGAGAATGGAAGGGAAAAATGTTGAGAAAAAGGAATGATTAAGACACAGAGAACAAGAAGTAAAACACACGTAAATGTCGTTAAGGAATACCAATGATGTTGCTGAGGAAGACATCCAGAAATTCATTGTGTGCAACTAAAATCACAAGAATATCTATGGGATAATCTCACCGAGTGCAACCAAAAATCGCAAGAAGATATATGGGTTTAAGTTCACAGTGTGCGATCAAATAGCAAGAATATGTATGGGTTTAATTTCACTATGTGCAACCAAAATAGCAAGAATATAACTGACAAAAACTGCAAGGACATTTAATCACTCAGAAAATTTCAGATGAAGGATGTTGGGTGAAATGGTTTGAAAACACTGGGGTTATTTGGATGCTGGGCGAATGGTTTAAAACACAGAGAGTGAAAAATCACATAGGATGCAAGGGATATAAGTCACATAGGAAGAATTCGACATCCACTCAGCTTCATGAGACCATTAATCAATAAAATAATTCTAAAAACATATACACAATTAAAACTTGAGATAATGAAAATTCAAAGTGAAAATATTGTGACCAACGAAGATAGGCTTGATGACGATCCCGGCGATTGGTGTTTTCTTCCCTTGTCTGCTTTCTAACCACTGAGACTTCCCTGGTACCTCCCATCCAACGCTAGGGGTACTCTTCTTCCCCCTTATCCCCTCAAGCCACAAATGGGCCACGCACAAACACAATGAGAATACTTGTTAAGAACCAAACATCAATATAGCATAGAAAAACCTCAAGAAAAGTACTCAACGCCTTGAAAAAGAGATAATATCAGATAATAAGCCTCTTCGAGGGGGCAACCTCCTTTTACCCCACTTAAATGTTCAAGTACAAGATGATTCAAAATGAAGATGTCTCCTTGGTATATATAGGAGACTAGGAGGTATAATGGCTTAAAGCCGACATAATTAAAATAACATTACTAATCTAAATTACAACTAATGGCCTAAGCCGACATAAATAAAATAGCATTACTAATCTAATATGCCCCAAT